>JANAVB010011037.1:0-27766 GCA_029216955.1 Iris pallida | reverse complement strand
AATCTTCACTGTCACAGACAGGAGATTTATTTTTACGTTCAGGGTGCAACTCTGAAGTAAGGACTGCCTTGTTACAAACGAGAGCCCCTACAACAGGAGTAGGAAGGATTCCTTTGCCTTCAGAGACAGTCGGGAGATCCGAGGATGCTTTGGATTTGGGAATCCAAACTTTTCGTGCTTTCCTCGATTTCTGAACATTGGAGTAGCGAGTACCACCCCCAGTTCGGAGCATTTCTTCGTAGGCAATCTGGTCGAAGTGTACAACCAGAGTCTTCTTTGTCAATCCGACCGACACATCATCGTATTGAGCAATTGTCTCCTCGTCAGAGGAGAAGGTCGTCCCCAGCAGAGTCGCCATTTTGTTTCACTTAACAAAATGCTTGGAATTGGCTTTTGAAAAAAAAACGAGAAAAAGTACAAAAAGTACAAATTGTTCTGGGAAGTATTGCTATGGCAGTCTGATCTGAAGGCGATCACTTTGTTCCTTGGACAATACGATGATGATGAAGATCACTGCTAGAAGATGAACAACCGGAAGAACTAAGTCACCAGAAAGGTATCGACGCACTTGGGCACTGACGGCGAGGTCGAATGCTTTCCTGTTTTGCTTCACTCTGTTCTGGAAGAAAAGTTGAAGAAGAATGCTCTCGAAAAATCAAATTCTCTAAGCTCTGATCTCTGTATTCTCCCCTTGTCTCTCTCTGATGCTGAAGATGTAAAAAATAAGTCTATTTATAGACTTGACCCATCGTGCGTAAAAAGCAACAAAATTAGGTTTTTACGCTGGTAACAGTCACCCACGACGGGAGTCACCCTACGTATGTTGACACGTGTCCCATTATTTTAACAAAAATAGGGAGCACGTACACACGTTCTTCAATAAATGTGGTACGAAAGCCACGTGGATAAACCACGTTCCAAAGTAGTCAGGAAGAATTGGGCGTAAAAATAACCCAAAATATGCTTCAAGCGTAAAGCGGCAAACTGGCTTAAAAACAACCCAAATAAACTTCTCAGTGTAAAGTGGCTAAAATAGCCTTGAGCGTAAAACTTAGCCCAAATAGACTTTACACTCACAATAGCCTTGAGCGTAAAAGCTCACATAACTATCGTGCGTAAAAGAAGTGATTTTAATGAGCGTAAAATAGCCTTCTCTGCACACCATACGACAAGTATTGGGCTTGGTGAAAATCCAATCTCTTCGAATTCTGTGTTTATACGCTGTCAGCAAATCATTATGTCTGATTCATTATCACTTGCATTAATGAGACCTGACAGCCTGTCCCCGGGCGTAAAACTTTAATGAACTGCCTTGGCGTAAAGTAGCTTGCGTAAAATAGCTAGGCGTAAAATTCTCAATCTTCTTTCCCCAGTTCATAGAAAACTTTTTACGCTCCTACAATTCCCTTGCTTCAATTTCATGAACTCATTTTCCTTCGCTTGACGAATGGCTGACGGAAGGTACTCGACTTCAAAAGCCTTACAGAACGTGGCCCAAGAGATCGGCGCTGTGTTGTTGTCGCGTCGGATTGCTCGCTTGTGCACGGCCCACCCGTCGTGCGCTTTCAATCGTACTTGAAGTTGTGCGCAGGCGACTTGCTTTGATTCTTCAATGCCGAGGAGCTCGAAGTGATCTTCCAGCTCTTCCAACCAGTCGATCGCCATAGAAGGGCCTTCGGTGCCGCTGAAGGAAGTGCGACACACTTTCTTGAATTCTGACACTTCAAAGTTGTACTTTTTCGGCGCCGCAGGTTGACGCTCGGGATCCTCCGTGTCGACTTCAATGGGTTGGACCGCCGGCACGGTGACAGTAGGCGTGGTGACGGCAGGCGCAGTCGCAGAATTTCTGTTGGCCACAATTGTCTGGATGATCTGCTGCAGGGTATCCAGCTGCCTTTGTTGAAGTTTAGCATGTGCGTCGAAGCGAGCTTCGAATTGGGCATGTCGTTCCTTTGTTTGTTGATGTCGATTCTCGGACTGGTTCCGCTACGCCTCCATCATGTGCAGCATCCTTTCGATGGTATCGTTAGAAGGACCGGCCCGCGAACGATGCGAACTACTAGAGCCGCTAGAAGCGCTCTGCCCTTGCCCGGCCGTGGGTTCCGGCACTTCTGCAATACGAAGGCAAACACATTAGTCACAAATTATTACGGACTCATTGTATGGAACAACTTATCTCATCGATGCGAGGTCAAAGGTTTGAAACTCTAGAAGCGAGGCCAAAGGATGTAAAGCCGTGCTCTGATACCATTATGTCATGTCCCGATTCCGTAGAATCGATAGTCGTCCCCCGGACGTGATGCCATGCAAACCTAAGTTACAATGGCACAAGGCATAGTCATAAGGTTATCCGAATCATAACATCAAGTTAGAGTACGCAGAGAAAATTGAATGACAAATTGAAATAGAAGTAAACTTTTTTATTGATAATAAAACTTCATTTACATTGACTCTATTACAATCATTGCCGTGCGGGCTACAACATGACTCGACTTACAAAACGAACGCTGATGAGATAGTTGTTCCATACATTACATCCCTTTTTACAAGCAAAACCATTACAATTTCAACCTGCTATCGAAGGAAGTCGAGTCGCCATTTGTCTTCTTTTGTACTGAGTGAGGAGTCTTCAAAAAGGAATTTCAGAACACAAGCCTTCACACGCGGACGAGGCTTCAAAAGGGTTCACGTTGCCTTGAGCTTTAGGTGGCATGCCCTTCGTGGTTCGGGGTACCTGCGTGGAGAACGAGGATCAGTACATTACACTTTGTACTGGTGCGTGGCTATTTAAGTTCCACGCTCTCATTTGGTTGAAGAGTTTATATGACTTAGCTTGTGAATGTTTCTAACCATCCTAATGAATTTCAAACAAGCATATGACAAGCATAATGTAAATTACGTTGGAACTTACCCACGGCGGACCGCGCCGCGCCTTATGATACTTACCATGTTCTTCCCTGTCAATTGTTATTATTTTCATATCAAGTGCATCATTTCGTGTGGTTGGTCACTGGCTCCCAGAGCCATCGTGGACTCCTTTTTGCTTTTGTTAGACGGGGCACCTTTCAGCGCGAGTAGCGAGCCCCACTGCAAGTCCCTGCTTAACTCGTGCCCAACACAGCTTTTGTATTTCTTTTCTTTTCTTTTTTCAGATTTTGCCGCCACAATGTGCGACATATTAGCGATGGAGATCAATCCGTCGCTAAATTTTTGTCAAATTATCGACAGATGTGCGACTGATTTTGACACAAAAAAAAAAAAATTATCTATTGCTTTCTGACGGTAGTCCGTCAAAAAGTAGTCGCTAGTCCATCGCTATTACCGATGGATAAGATCCTCGCTAATAGTCTATCGCCAAATTGCTGTATTTTAGTAGTGCGCCAGCTCGAAGAGTTGCACCTATAGATGGAGCAAAGTTCTATGGGATAATTCGTGGGCTAATTGATGCTCAAAGAGCGAAAATTGATGTAAGAGCATCCTTAGTAAGGCTCAGGCTCAATTTGTGCATTTAGAATTTTGAAGCTTATTTTGTAGAATAGTAAGTCTCATCTATAGTTCCAATTTCTACAATTTGGTCCCGTCCATATGTGTTAAGGGTTGGGCCTCCCAATTTCTAGATTTTAGATTGTAAGAATAATTTTGTAGAATAGTAACTTCCAACTTGAAGCCCAACTTTCTAAATTCTAGATTTTATATTATTTTTTCACATACATTTTTGATCACACAATCTTTGGGACTAGAGTTCGCTTTAGCATTTCCTACTATTCTTATACAATTGCAACCCATTCTCCATTTACCTTTTTTTTAATTTTAATTTTGAGTCCCAAATTACATTGGAAGTCTCAACTAGTAATGATTCTCTAATAACACAACATGCAAAATGCCCAGAACTAGGGCTGGACATATGGGTCCATGACCCGCTGTTTCGACCCGGTACAAACCGTATATTTTCTAAACAAGCCGGTTCAAATTTTTTTACTTTCAAACGGGTCGGGACGAGACAGGTTGTGTTTTCAAACGAAACGAGGTCCCAGTCCGGCCGAGGCCGTTTGTTTTGAATACACACACACATTATATATATATATATATATATATATATATATATATATATATATATATATATATATATATATGAGGAAGGATAGGCATCTCCGCACTTTTTGCATCCCCAAGCATCTCCCCAATTTACACCGTTGGATGGTGCTTTAAGTCACCTAATCCTAACCGTTGATTTACCAATGGTTAAGATTAGATGAGTTAATGTCACGCCCCAGAACCAGAATACTGGCAAGTAGGGACGGACCAGGCCAGCTACGTATACCAAAGTACTCCAGTACTCCGAAACAACGTATAAGCTGTATAGATGGGGGTCACTGCTACAAACCAACAGTCAATCCTAGGTCACATGATCCTAGATATCTCAGTCTCAGACAAGAAGTAAAGTACAAGAATATGATCATCATGCATATAAGATAGTAAAGCGTCCCAAACCATAATATATAGATGATCATGAAGCTAGTAATACAAAATGAAGAACTAGCAAGACTAAGTAATACATGATCAGCTATAGCTGCAGTCTAGAAATATAACATCAAGTCTAAGCCCGTAGGCTAAATGTCAAGTCCAAAACACGAGCTAAACATGTGCTCGATGGCTAAACGCCTCAAAAGAATATGTACAGAAAAGAGTGGGTAAGAGAAAGAACACCCACTCAAGTCCCCTGGTGCTACGGGTGGTCACCATCGAGAGGAAAGTCCGGAAGATCCTCGGGCTCCTCAACTAGATCTGGTCAATGCAAAACCAGTGGGGTCAGACCCCCAATAGCAAGTACCACAAAGGAAGCCAAACTATGAACTAAAACCAGCATGCAATTCATAGCAACGGATAGAGACAGAAATAAGTAAAAGCAAATCGAGACTCGTGCGCTACCAATGCACTTATCTCGAGAATAGGAAAGACAATGAGTAAAACAACATGTAGCATAAGGTAAAGGACATGTGAGCATGTTAGATAACTGGAACATGTAAGATAACTGGAACATATGAGCGTGTTAGTAACTGGAACATGTGAGCATGTTATGTAACTGGAGCATGTGAGCATATGGTGAAGCCAGCATGTAGTAGGAACAATAGCATGTAAGGAATGACAGGAAGCTAAGTACTACAATAAGATAAACTGGAGCAAGACTAGACTAGACAAGAATGGACTCCATCTATCAATCACGGCCAAGCAATGATTACGGCTTGATACTTTAGCTAACTAGGGTTGTCATAATCCTAATTACTAACCAATGCAAGTCTGAAAATTCCAAGTCCAGCACCTGCCTGCTACTACCTGAATGATCCAAGCAAAAAGAAAAGAAGTATAGCAGACACACTTCAGTAAGATACATGTGTCCTAAAGAGGTGCCCCACTCGACGGTGTGCTGGAAGAGTGCTCATCATGACAGATAGCTCCAAATCCCAAGTATATATATATATATATATATATATATATATATATATATATATATATATATATATATATATATAGGGCCAAGATCAAAGGGGCAACAGGTAATTGGAAAATTCTCAATGATCTAAGTAATCAAGCTAGTTGTTTAGTCCTTAACATTTTTTTGTTGGATTCCGGGTGTGGCATTCCGCAGAATCCATCCTAGACATGAGACATGCAAGACTGGACAAGACAAGCAAGATTGTGCACCACAACAAGCCACAACAAGACATGACAATATCAAGACAAGAGTGCGCTACGACGAGCCACTATCAAGGAGCAAGACATGTACTGGAATCAAGAGTGCGCCATGACAGGCCACTATCATGTAAGCAAGAAAAGACATGTTCAAGAGTGCACCACGACGGGTCACTGTCAAGTAAGCAAGAAGGCATGGCAACAATTAACCTAGCTTGTAAGAAAGAATCTATCAAAAGGCATATCATGGCATATGGAGAAGAATAATCAAGGCTAAGTATATTTCATAAAATGGTTGAACATGTGCCAGTATCAAGTTTATATAGGGTGTAAAATCATTATCTAACTGAGCAAGATCATCTTATCATGTTAAGAAATCATTACAATCGAAGAAATTATCAAAAACGGACAAAAACGGGCAGAAACGGGCAAAAACAGACTAAAACAGCATAAAATGGCATACCGGCGGTATACTGCGGCATACCGGCGGTATACCGGCCTAAAGACAGAAGGTTTCTGGTGCAAAAAATGGCATACTGGCGGTATACTGCGGCATACCGGCGGTATACCGTTTTTCCAAACAACAACAAAATCCAGATTTTTGCCAAAACTTGTTTCGGCCATAAAAACTTCGTTTTAAATCGAAATTCGGATTTTCAAAAGTCAAAATTGCATAGAATTGAATTTCCTAAAACATGGAACTATTAGATTTCAAAAATTCAAAGATTTGATAGTTCAATATCTCAAAATACTCCAAAACATAGGTTCTTGGAACACCGAAACGAGTCCCGATTGCCACCAAACTCAAAATCTATGTATACAAGCTAGGTAAGGATCCCATATATGTATATGTGACCAAGATCCATGATGATAACTCTAGTATCATTCTTGATACCAAGTTTTCTACTAAGTCACTATTGGGTTTTAACAGAAAATCAAATCTTGCTTAAATAAATTTTTGGAAACATGCACATATACGAGAATCATCAGGAAAACACATTTAATAAAATGAGTTTAGGAAAATTCTAAGAATTTAATACCAAGGAAAACAAAAATGACAATAGATTACTATTGTTCAAGAATTTGGCAAGATGTACTTGCCTAGGTTAAGTTCCAAGCCTAATCTTCTACTCCACCACCAAAAGGGGTACGAAACCACACTCTAGGCCTCAAGGCCAAGCTCTTGGCAAGCTCCAAGGGGAGAGAAGGGAAGAAGAAATGAAAAGAGAGTGAAGAGAATGAAAAGAGAGAGGAGAGAGAAAGTAAAATGGTATATATATAAGGGGAGAATTAATCTTAGCCGTTGGATCATGATCCGTGTGAAAATCTAGGTTAATCATGGCCATTCAAACAAAACCAATTGTCCATTGGATAATAAAGTGCATCTACACTATTCAAGAAAATATCTAAGCACTATTCATCAAAATATCCAAAATACTATTCACGAAAATATCAGAAACACTATTCATGAAAATATCAGAAACCGAAAATATCTAAAGTGTAGAAAACATGTCCGGGTGGTATGCCGTCGGTATACTCCGGTATACCGGCGGTATGCCGATCAAGGAGAAAACCTATAGTTTTGGAGAAAATTTAAAGCATTCCGAAAACCAAAAAAATACGAAATACAGTGCAAAATACGTATCCGTATATAAATACCAATACTGTGAGACGAGTCTCACAACTGTCCACAACTTAAAAATAAATTCCGTCTTCGGAATTTCCTAAATCTAGTCAAGCATGAAAACCAAACCAAAGAGCTGAAAAGTCATGTCAATCAAAACAAAGCATGGCATGTTGGTAAGATAAAGACAACAGTAATGTAAGTAAATGCGTAAGCAGTAACACAACCACAATCAAGAAGGGCTGGAGGCATATGAATAAATATGTCTCCTGAGTCAGTTGAGTAGAAGCAAGCCTACGCTGACTCCACAACTTAGATAAAAGTCAATTCTCAAAATAAGCCGGTACCAATGACTTAGTCTAAGACATGACTCTACCAGGACATATCTTCGTAGTTGAGATATATTATAAATATCATGTATCTCGAGATACGAAAACAGAAGAGTGAGACGAGAAACTCGCCAAACATGCGTAACCTAAAGAAATAAATAAGTCTGGAAGAAGAATAGGATAATACCTACCACATGACCATCCTCGGCCAAAACCTGCTCTAACATACTAAACTCTGCATGCCCATGCCTCGAAATAGCTGCTCTAAACGGCTGCTGGCCCTGCTGCCTCTGGGCCTGGACCTGCACATACTGCTGAGGCCTCTGCTGTTGGAATGTCCGGTACTGTACTGGTAAAGGACTCTGAGTCTGCTCTGAGTCTGCTGATGCTGAACCGGTACCTGAGCATTATACTGCTGGACTACCGGGGTTGTCGATGGAATTGGATGTACTGAGGAAGAATAGCCCTCCGTGGACAAGATCCCATCATATGGTCTGAAGCTCCACAGACCAAACACAACCCATTTGCCCTACGGCACTCAGAAAGAACGTGCCCAGGCTTCCCGCAATGAGAACATCCAATAGATGAAGACGACCTCTGCTGCTGAGGTTGCATCTGAGATGACTGCTGAAAGAAAGCTGCTGGAACTGCTCCTCTAGGTGATCCAATCTCCAATGTCCTAACTGCTGGTGCTGGTGCTGATGACTGGGTAGAAGATCCCCTCTGAATGTGAGACCTCTTCTGACCTCCGACTCTATCAACGATCCTCTGCGAGGTGTACTCATGCCTCCTCGCTGCCCTCATCACTGCATCAAAAGTCTGGAACTCATGCTGCTCAACTGCCAATATGATCTCCAGATGAAGCCCATGCTGGAACCTCCTCGCCCGGTCCAACTCGGTCTCCACTAAAGAAGGGGCAAACCGACTGAGCCTGCTAAACTCTGCCGCATAGCCGTCGACGATCCTGCTCATCTGCCGCAAGCCAATGAACCTCTGCTGCAGAACATAACCCGACACCGTATCAAAATAGCGAGTCTGAAACCTCTCACTAAAATCTGCCCAAGCTATCGGTGCCACAAGAGACACTTCATGAGCCGCCCACCAGTCGCGGGCCAAATCCAAGAGCTGCAATCTGACAACTACCACACGCTCCCTAGCCGGAATCCCTGCCGCCTCCAGAATGGCCTCAGTATCCTGAAGCCACGCATCAGACGCAATAGCATCCTCTGTACCATAGAAGTACGGGGGATGGAGATGCCTGAGCTGCTCGCAGAATTGTAGACCTGAACACCACCCCTCTCCAAAGCCGTCTGGACATAGTGGGTAAGAACATCGCTCTGGCGCTGCTGTGATACCATAAAACCACTCAAAACATCCACCAGTGCTCGAACAACACTCTCTGGCTGCTCTGGCTGAACTGGTACTACTGGCTGAACAGGAGGAACTGGCGACTCTGCCCTTCGGTCCACTCTAGACTCTGCTCCCGAATGCTGAGGATGCTCCTCCCGAACTGGAAGAACTGGCGAAAGCTGACCCACCATAGCTGGAATACTGATAATCTGATCGGAAGGACCAGGAACAGTGCCCCTGAAAGTTTAAGGACACAAGGATCAGGTTGAGGGAACAGGAAGGATCAACGATCAAAGCAGATATCAGGTCAAATATCAAAGGTAGAGAGTAATTCGAAGGATATCAATGGAGAAGAAATTGTGACTGAGATAACTACCAGCAACCCCCATATATCTGATAAATCAGACATACATGGGCCACCACTAAAACCTATGTCACACCCCAGAACCAGAATACTGGCAAGTAGGGACGGACCAGGCCAGCTACGTATACCAAAGTACTCCAGTACTCCGAAATAATGTATAAGCTGTATAGATGGGGGTCACTGCTACAAACCAACAGTCAATCCTAGGTCACATGATCCTAGATATCTCAGTCTCAGACAAGAAGTAAAGTACAATAATATGATCATCATGCATATAAGACAGTAAAGCGTCCCAAACCATAATATATAGATGATCATGAAGCTAGTAATACAAAATGAAGAACTAGCAAGACTAAGTAATACATGATCAGCTCTAGCTGCAGTCTAGAAATATAATATCATGTCTAAGCCCGTAGGCCAAATGTTAAGTCCAAAACACGAGCTAAACACGTGCTCGGTGGCTAAACACCTCAAAAGAATATGTACAGAAAAGAGTGGGTAAGAGAAAGAACACCCACTCAAGTCCCCTGGTGCTCCGGGTGGTCACCATCGAGAGGAAGGTCCGGAAGATCCTCGGGCTCCTCAACTAGATCTGGTCAATGCAAAACCAGTGGGGTCAGACCCCCAATAGCAAGTACCACAAAGGAAGCCAAACTATGAACTAAAACCAGCATGCAATTCATAGCAACGGATAGAGACAGAAATAAGTAAAAGCAAATCGAGACTCGTGCGCTACCAATGCACTTATCCCGAGAATAGGAAAGACAATGAGTAAAACAACATGTAGCATAAGGTAAAGGACATGTGAGCATGTAAGATAACTGGAACATGTAAGATAACTGGAACATGTGAGCGTGTTAGTAACTGGAACATGTGAGCATGTTATGTAACTGGAGCATGTGAGAATATGGTGAAGCCGAGCATGTAGTAGGAAGAATAGCATGTAAGGAATGACTGGAAGCTAAGTACTACAATAAGATAAACTGGAGCAAGACTAGACTAGACAAGAATGGACTCCATCCATCAATCACGGCCAAGAAATGATTACGGTTTGATACTTTAGCTAACTAGGGTTGTCACAATCCTAATTACTAACAAATGCAAGTCTGAGAATTCCAAGTCCAGCACCTGCCTGCAATACTACCTGAATGATCCAAGCAAAAAAAAAAAGAAGTATAGCAGACACACTGCAGTAAGATACATGTGTCCTAAAGAGGTGCCCCACTCGACGGTGTGCTGGAAGAGTGCTCATCATGACAGATAGCTCCAAATCCCAAGTATATATATATATATATATATATATATATATATATATATATATATATATATATATATATATATATATATATATATATATATATATATATGTAGGGCCAAGATCAAAGGGGCAACAGGTAACTGGGAAATTCTCAATGATCTAAGTAATCAAGCTAGTTGTTTAGTCCTTAACATTTTCTTGTTGGATTCCGGGTGTGGCATTCCGTAGAATCCATCCTAGACATGAGACATACAAGACTGGACAATACAAGCAAGATTGTGCACTACAACAAGCCACAACAAGACATGACAATATCAAGACAAGAGTGCGCTACGACGAGCCACTATCAAGGAGCAAGACATGTACTAGAATCAAGAGTGCGCCATGACAGGCCACTATCATGTAAGCAAGAAAAGACATGTTCAAGAGTGCACCACGACGGGTCACTGTCAAGTAAGCAAGAAGGCATGGCAACAATTATCCTAGCTTGTAAGAAAGAATCTATCAAAAGACATATCATGGCATGTGAAGAAGAATAATCACGGCTAAGTACATTTCATAAAATGGTTGAACATGTGCTAGTATCAAGTCTATATAGGGTGTACAATCATTATCTAACTGAGCAAGATCATCTTATCATGTTAAAAAATCATTACAATCGAAGAAAATATCAAACAGAAACGGATAAAAACAGACTAAAACAGCATAAAACGGCATACCAGCGGTATACTGCGGCATACCGGCGGTATACCGGCCTAAAGACAGAAGGTTTCTGGTGCAAAAAACGGCATACCGGCGGTATACTGCGGCATATCGACGGTATACCGTTTTTCCAAACAACAACAAAATCCAGATTTTTGTCAAAACTTGTTTCGGCCATAAAAATTTCGTTTTAAATCGAAATTCGGATTTTCAAAAGTCAAAATTGCATAGAATTAAATTTCCTACAACATGGAACTATTAGATTTCAAAAATTCAAAGATTTGATAGGTCAATATCTCAAAATACTCCAAAACAGAGGTTCTCGGAACACCGAAACGAGTTTTGATTGCCACCAAACTCAAAATCCATGTATACTAGCTTGGTAAGGACCCCATATATGTATATGTGACCAAAATCCATGATGATAACTCTAGTATCATTCTTGATACCAAGTTTTCTACTAAGTCACTATTGGGTTTTAACAGAAAATTAAATCTTGCTTAAATAAATTTTTGGAAACATGCACATATACGAGAATCATCAGAAAAACACATTTAACAAAATAAGTTTAGGAAAATTCTAAGAATTTAATACCAAGGAAAACAAAAATGACAATAGATTACTATTGTTCAAGAATTTGGCAAGATGTACTTGCCTAGGTTAAGTTCCAAGCCTAATCTTCTACTCCACCACCAAGAGGGGTACGAAACCACACTCTAGGCCTCAAGGCCAAGCTCTTGGCAAGCTCCAAGGGGGAGAGAAGGGAAGAAGAAATGAAAAGAGAGTGAAGAGAATGAAAAGAGAGAGGAGAGAGAAAGTGAAATGGTATATATATAAGGGGAGAATTAATCTTAGCCGTTGGATCATGATCCGTGTGAAAATCTAGGTTAATCATAGCCATTCAAACAAAACCAATTGTCCATTGGATAATAAAGTGCATCTACACTATTCATGAAAATATCTAAGCACTATTCATCAAAATATCCAAAACACTATTCACGAAAATATCAGAAACACTATTCATGAAAATATCAGAAACTGAAAATATCTAAAGTGTAGAAAATATGTCCGGGCGGTATGCCGTCGGTATACTCCGGTATACCGGCGGTATGCTGATCAAGGAGAAAACCTATAGTTTTGAGAAAAATTTAAAGCATTCCGGAAACCAAGAAAATACGAAATACAGTGCAAAATACGTATTCGTATATAAATACCAATACTGTGAGACGAGTCTCACAGTTAAAGCACATCTAACGAATGTGAATATGGAAATGCATATATATATATATTCACCTTCAGTGACTTACTATTAGTGCTGAAAAGTTTAGTCCCGTGCAATAATTCCTAACCCACACTTTCACTAATATCAGCTTCATCTTCTTCTTCACTTTCACTTTGGATTGCCTCTTCTTCATCATCTTCTTTTTGTCTTGTTTGGTGCAGTTGCTTGAATGTAAGGATTGCCTCCTCTTCTTCATTTATGTTGTTTGATTGTGTTGCAAGTTGCAACACAACTTGGATTGCCTCCTGTTTCCCACAACAAGAACAACAATGTATTTTTTTTTTTCAATTTTTCTTGTTGGCTTGGTGCAGGACTGCAGATTGCTAGGAACACAAAATGAAGGCTCTGCTACAATTTTTTACATGGCTAGTTTTGTATATGCTAAAAATTTTGTACATGACAAATTTTTGACCCGTTTGGACTCGTGGATTGTTTCAGATTGGACCCGTTCCAAAGGGACCAAGTCAAATCCGGTTCCAAAAAACTGGCCCGTCCTGCCCCACCCCATCCCACCTCGTCAAGAAACTGGTCTGGTCTGGATCTACAAAATTTGGGTCCGGTCTGATCCGTGCCCACCCCTACCCAGAACACGGTGATAGCAGCCTTGGATAGAGCGGTAGGATGCTCAACATGCCACGCAACAGAGGGCCAGAATTGTGACGGAAACTCCACTAGAGTTCTCATGTACCGCTGCACTATGAAGGTCTGGAAGAACTCAAATCCTAGGATGAGATTTATTTCATGTATTGAAAGGACAAATATAATTTTAATAATGGCGGTTTAAAATAATCAATGACAGTTTTATTAACTATCAAAATATTATCTCTCGACTTAGAGAGCAAGTTCATATACATTTAATTGTGAGAGGATTGATTACAATAGAGGCTGGAATTCTGCTTAGGCAACCTCCGATATGTATTATTCCATTAAAACTAGGAATAACCAATCTCCAAGATTAAACTAAAAGTTCTAAGTTATTCTCCCAATTTTCATAAAAGAAATAAGATTATAGAAATGAGTAATAATCATAACTACTTTCCGTAATAGAAAATTAGATAGAGAAAGAATGATACTCCTAAAAATAACATTAACCCAAAAAAAAGAGAGAGTAAGAATCAGTCCTAACATCCCAATGCTAAACCTCACAAGGGGATCCTATTGGATCATGCGTACTACTTCTCAGAACAAAAAACATAAGAAACTTCCATAAGTAATATCAAATCCAACATTATATTTTGGGGTACACATAAATTTTGGTTAGTGGTTACACAAAAAATTGTCATAAGAGACGAACAATATATTGAGATCACAACCGTTGTGACAACCGTGCGATTTGGCCACAAGAGTACTGAAGTGGAGAGTACTGAAGTGTGCTGTGGAAGTGTATGAAAGTGTTCGTGTATATTTTAGGGTTTGCATGTTAATGATATTTTCATAGGTTTCGGAGTCGACCGTGTATGAAGTGTTTTAAATAAAGACTTGTTTAATAAATTTTTTGAGTCACTGATTTTGGCCGTCTCAAAAACTTCCACCAATATAATGTAATTTTGGATGTCTTTATAAACATCCCAAATTGAAATATTTTGAGATTTTTTTTTTCTTCTATTTATATTCTTGTAAAAAAAAAACTATAACTACTAATGTTCTCCTATACTTTTTTTTCTTTCTTATATTTATTTCTTTTGAGGTATCATCTGAGGACTAATTTTTTTTTAAATTATAGTGTGGGTTGGAAACACTTGACCGGTGCAGTATGGTTTCAACAAGACCTTAGTAAGCACAACAATGACATCTGACCAAACGGTTGTTACCTAGATGAAACAATAGATAGGAGTTGGTCATGAATAAAATTTTCAAAGAAGTCTCCTCTCATAATTTGTCGTTGGTATTCAACACATGCTAAGATATTGGCGCGGGAGAAACAACACTTACGCTGTGTTTGGGAATTTTGTAGGAAAAGAAGAAAAATTTGAGGAAAAGAAAAATGGAGGAGAGTAAAATAAAAGGAAAGTTAAATTTTTTTTTTATTTGTTTGGATGGATAAAAAGTAGGGGAAGGAAAAGTTTAAAAATGATTTGTTGTTGTTTATAGATAGCAATATAATTACTATTTTATCTTGATATTCTCAAATAATAATTTATCATTCCCTATTATGCGGGATGGTGGGGTAAATTCACTCAAATTCCTCTCATCTCTCTCCATTTTCTTCCATTTTTGGAAGAAAATTTTTTTAGTGGGACCCACCTACTTTTTTTTCCTCAAATTCTCATCCCCATTTTTTTTCCCTCTTCCCAAACACCATCACTTTTAATTTTCCTCTCACTTTTCCCTCAACTTTTTCCTTCCTCCCATTTTCCTCCCTTCCCAAACGGTACCTTAGATTTTGTAACATTTGAGGGGTTGCAAAACTTAACTAAATCGTCAGTTGTCCTCTGAAAAAATGTCTACTCTTGGAAAAATTATCGGATGGACCGGACAGCGCACCCTTCTACTCCCCAACCGTGGATTACATGAAAATGTATGTACGTACACATCTTCATAATAATCTAACTGGTGACATGGAAAGGGTGCGCTGAGTCGACACACCGAATTTTTTTTATTTTAAATCCCACTCACACACAATTGGGGGACTCGAACTTTGCCGGCTCCTTCGAGTGTTTCTCTAAGGCCTCGTTTGGTTCGCGGAATGGAAGGGAAAGGAAATCAATTCCTTGTCATTTCCTTTCCTGTGGAAAATTTTATTTCCCATTGATTTTTCTTTTCGATGTTTGGAAATGCCAAGGAATGTGGAAAGGAAAGTGATTACTTCAATGTGGGAAAGTAATTCCTTGCTTGGATGGATGGAATCACTTTCCCCCCTAATTTTCCTTCCATTGGAAATTATTTTTCTTTCCTCTACTTTCTTTCCTTTCTCAACCCGGAAATTTAGCGAACCAAACGAGGCCTAATAGGTTAGAGAGCTCGGACAAAGTATAATAAATAACTTCTTCTCTTGGGATATATACTAGACCTACATATTAATTTTACATTTAAGAGGGAATCATTGAGGGAGTTGAAACCGCAACCGAACTGTCCTTTATTAGAGTAATAAATTATGCCATCCTTCTCATTAAACAAGAAACTTAGAATACCTTCTCAAATACAATGCAGACGTACGTACGTAGATCGTGACTCAAACTAAACAATAGCTGCAATGGCATCACTCTCTTCCGCAGGGCCCCGTCGGTCTTCTTCCTCCTACTTGGGACGAGGCCGGGGTGGCGGTCCCGGGATATCCTTCGCTATCGGCCTGCCCGTCTTCCTTCCAAGAATGTCCTTTGCGCCTAGTAGCGTGGTGGTGACATGTATCGCTCTTTCGGATACCACGTCGAACTTTGAAAACTCCTCCGCCTTCGCAGTAGGCTGCTCAACTTCCTCCCTCTCTTCCGGCTCCTTGCCTTTGTCAAGCAAGCGAGCGTTGTTCCCATCATTCTGATCAAACCGACAAAGTTAATGATCAAAATCTATGATCGGGATGATAATAGCGAGAAAAGAAAAAAAAAACTGAGGGTACGTACCTTTCCAACATCTTCTCCTTCGAGCCCAAAGCAGCAACACAGTACGCCACGCAGCCAATTTAGGAGGCGCCACGACTGTTAGTAATACCAAACAAATAGAACTATTATCAGTTATCACAACATAACTATCATAAGATGAGAGAGAGAGAGAGAGAGAGAGACCATTTTCTTCGTGAGGATCCTCCTGCAAGCATACAGAGGTATGGCCAACGCCTTCGGCTAACTATATACAAATGTGTAGGTTGGTTGAGGTTCCTACTTCATTAATTGATGCTCTTAATTAAATATATTTAGTTTAGGCGAGTAGACTCAGATTTTGTATTGGTGTCTGTTGATCGTGTAAACAAAATTAGCCCAAGAATGACTTAAGGCCTGCCATGGGTTTTTTTTTGAAACATACAATTAAATTAATTAAATTAAAAAAAGAGAGTCAGAGCTTCTAGATTGGATTGGTTTGTTCAGCTATATTGTCAATGAGTAGAAGTTTCGAACCAGAATGATGCTTTCAGAATCTCCTATGTTAGTCAACTTTAGGGAAAAAAAACAGTTTACAAATCATATATAGTTAGGGGGTCTTTATTCTAATTAGAATATGATAGCTAATTAAACTCATATGAAATTACAAGATTGGAAAAAATTAATGTTGAACATTTTGTCCTAATAGGTTCAACCCTCTCACTACACTAAAGAAGATACAATAGAGATTACAATGAAATCACTCACCAATCCGTAGTAATCTCCCTAACCGAAGTTGACAACTCTTCGATCAGATCTCCTCATTCCTTTTGTCTTGCAACACTACAAGAAAAAAAACCTCTTTTACAACGTTCCATCTATAGTACTTTCTGAAAACGTTGTAAATATGGAGGGTCTTCTACAAATTTATTATAAAGATATTGTTAAATACAAGTGCAAACAACGTTTTATATTCAAATGTTATGCCTTCTACAATGGTCATTCTCAAAAGTTGTGTATTATTACTGTCTTCAACAACGTTTTATTAACATTATAATATTTATTAATTTTGACAACATTTATTTAATGTTGTCCAAGTTATTAATTTTGACAATGTATTTAAAACATCGTCAAAATGTCATGTTCAACAACGTTTATCAACTGCTGTACATGCATGTTGTTTCACAATGTTTGTTCGATGTTGTAAAACTAATTTTATTTTACCACTTTATATAACGTTGTGTATGTAATATCGTTTTACAATGTTTAAGAATCATTGTAAAAAGTTTATATAAAACAACTTTTATGAATGTTATAAACGATATGTATTTCACAATGTTATAAATTTATCTTCAAAACGTTGCTATGATGATATTATTTGAAATGTTGGTCTTATTAGGTCGATACCTCACTTGGCTGCTCATAATTAAATGGATCTATCCCATGCCAAAATCCATCCCTACCACGACTTCGAAAGACAAGCCTAATGTATCAGCTTCTTGCACCAATTCCTTCCACAGCTTCTTGCTCATCCTAATCTTCATTCTTGTAAAAATCATGATTCCTCTACCTCTATTTTACTCTTTAAAATGCTGCTTTAATCTAGGATTTCAATAACTATCATAGATGTACCCATGTTTTTTTGGCCATTTTTTGGTCGTTTTATCGTTTTTGGTCTTTTATCGCTTTTTTTGTCGTTTTGTCGTTTTGTCGCTTTTTAGTCTTTTTTTTTCTTCATTTTTTTGTCCTTTTTTCGTATTTTTGTCGTCTTTTGTCATTTTTGGTCGTTCATTGTTCTTTTTTGTCTTTTTGGGGTTTCTTAGTTTTTTTTTTTTTTCATGTTTTTGGTCATTTTTATCGTTTTTTGTCATTTTTATCGCTTATTGTTGCTTTTGTCGTTTTTCGGTCGCTTTTTTGTCGCTTTTTGGTGGCTTTTTTGTTTTTTGTTTTTTGTCTTTTTCGCCATTGTTTTTCATTTTTTGTTCGTTTTGTCGTTTTTTTTCTTTTTCTGTTTCTTTTGGTCATTTTTTGTGTTTTTTTGTTTTGCTTTTTGTCTTTTCATCTTTTTCGTTTTTTGTGTAGTTTTTTTATTTTTTTTTGTTTTCGTCATTTTTTTTCGTTTTTGATCATTTTTTTTCGTTTTTGGACATTTTTTTCGATTTCGATTTTTTCTTTTTCCCTTTTTTTTATCATTTTTAATTTTCTTTCCAGGAATATTTATATGATCACCAAACATGGGAATGTACGTTTCTAGAGAATTTAATTACTTGGAATTTGATTTCCAGAAATATGAAATTCTCGGCTATATAATATTCTGCATGCCAAATGCCCCCTAAGATAAAAAAAAAAGGTCATGTAAAAGTATTATCTACAACATGAAAATTTTATTTTTGTCACTCAATATTTCTTTTAGTTGCCAAATAAATATTTGTCACATAAAAGTATTACATACACAAATTTTTTACATCCTGTAACAAAAAATTAAAGTAATTAAAAAAATAAATAAATATGCTGATTGGATTTGACTGAAGATGAAGATTTTGGTAGTATTTTGATATCAATATTTAAATCATACCAAGCATTCATGTCAAAATCTTACGGGATTTGAGTATACCAAGCATTCATGTCAAAATTTTACCGGATTTGACTATATTAAAAATTCATGTCAAATATTCACATAAGTACTAACCGAATTTGGCATATATTCTTTATATGAAAAACCAAATTAAATCGTAAATACACTTTCATCTCTCCTACGAAAAAGCCCTACCCTACCTTTCCCCCTTTTTTCACGAAATCTAGCGCGTGTAGTACACTTTTTCACCTTTTTTTCCATAGTAAAATTTTCGGATCATCCTATTCCCTCCTATTTGATGCCCACAAAAACTCTCCCTCCAGAAAAAAAAATTGATTGAAGCTAGAGAGGTATGTGTTCCCCCTCACATCTATACTTCTCTACAGTGTTGAACCTTAAATTTCTTCTACTCTCAGCTCACCTCTCCGTCTTCTATCCCACGGTTGCAGCAATCTTTTTCTCGAACGAAGTCGAAAGCCTCTCGAGGAAGACCGATGGCCATTGATCAATCGTCATTGCAGAATCCTTAAGGTTCGCATATTTGAAATTTACTAATTGAGAAACTTGGAGTTTATTATTGAAATTTTAACTAGTTTTACTTATATATATTTGCATGTGTCCTTGTGTTGTATATGTTGAGCCATACAACACGACAAAATTGTTGTTTGTTTTGTTATATATGTTGTTGTGATGTCACCTCCATATACGTCATAACGACACCATCACATGCTAAGTGTTTATATAAATGTCACAAAGAAATTTTATATGATAATGTGCATGTATTGAAATCTGCCTTTGAAGATTAGTCAAAGATTAGACTATGTACACATTACAATAAGGGAAAATTTATGAAATGTCCAAAAATTGCAAAAATTTTATGAAAAATCCACCGCAAAATAACATTTTATCGCGTGCCCAGAATTAGCAAAAAAATATATAAAAGGGTACGGAATGACATTTTTGTCCTTCTAATTTATTGAAAACACCCATGAAACCTACTCTTAAAAAAATATTTCGATTCTTCCTCTTCTTTCATACAGTGCTCACTTTTGAAACTAGGTTTTCTCCTCCAAAATCTTCAAACCTTACTTCAAAAACACGTCGAAAAATTTTCGAATGACTGACAAACGGTAAAACTGTTAAAATGGAGGTCCAAACATCATTTTTTTTTTTGCGATTCTAACATTTCAGAAGGCCGACAAATAATGAAACTGTTTATCTCAGGCTTCTCGAAAATACGCTCATTTTGAGACAAATCGGCCTCGTTTCGACATCCAGTCAAAAGTTACGGCCCTCCAAAGTTTCAACTGGCCATTTTCCGTGTTAAAATGTAGGAGAATAGTCATTCTCCCTGTTAAAATGCAAGAGAATGACCATTCTCCGTGGTAATACCACGGAGAATGGCAATTCTCCATGTTAATATCACGGAGAATTGCCATTCTTCGTGTTAAATTGACGGAGAATTGCTATTTTCCGTAATTAAAATGACGGAGAATAGCCATTCTCCGTCATTTTAACACGGAGAATGGTCATTCTTCGTGTTAAATTGACGAATCCCGTGTTAAAATACAGGAGAATGGTCATTCTTCGTGTTAACACGGAGAATGACCATTCTCCGTTGTTAAAATCACGTAGAATGACTATTCTCCGTCATTTTAATACGGAGAATGATCATTCTCCGTGTTAAAATTACGGAAAATTATCATTCTCCGTGTTAAAATGACGGAGAATGGCCACTTTTCGTGTTAAAATGTAGGAGAATGGTCATTCTCCGTGTTAAAATCACGGAGAATGACTAGTCTCCGTTGTAAAAATCACGGAGAATGACCATTCCTCGTGTTAAAATGCAGGAGAACGGTCATTCTCCGTGTTAAAATCACGGGGAATGACCATTCTCCGTGTTAAAATGACGGAGAACAGTTGACAGAAACCTAATTTTTTTTTTTTTTTTAGAAAAAATTTTGTCATTAATAAAGATTCAAGAGTTTTCTGTTCTTCTTTCAAAACGATAGTAACTCTTATGGAGAAGAAGAAGAAGAAGTTCTTCTTTCCACAATTGACCTAATCGTCGAAAAACTTCAAATCTCTTCACGATGATGATGATGATGATGAGCGATAATCGGAATTCGACTGAAGAAAAGTACTGTGAACTACGAACGATCTTTGTGATCTCTGCTGAAGGTGAGAACAATGGAATTCAGATCTCTCGTGAAGAAGAAGAAGAAGAAGACGAAAATCGCAATCCAAATCTGAGTTTGTGAATTCAAATACATATATATGACCAAATTTGTACGAAGGGGTAGTTATGGTATTATCAAAATAGCAATTTTGTAAATACAGAACATCTAAAGAGAATTTTGGAATATTTAACTTGAAAATTTATAATTCTGTACATTTCATAAAATCCACCTGCGGATGAATTTTTCGTAAAACCAATCCCGAAATTGGATATCTCAGCATATTCAGTTAAAAGAATACATAAATCTTATCACAATCAAACCTTTTAGATGGAACCAGATTTAGTATATACCTATGTAAATATCCAAACATTTGGAAAAACATGTGGTCAGATATGCTTCTCGGAACTCTACAAAGTGATAGTGTTTGTCCCACCTCTCTTTAACATCTTACCAAACATGTCAAGTATTGCATGTGAGATGCTTGAGGATGCTGCAATCAGTTTACTAGAGCTTCATAGAGAATGTATGGAGTAAAATGGAAAATTTTCTATGTTCGTGAAATCGTTCAATGGGTAATTAGATTTTAATAGATTCAACACAATTTTAACGTTATAATTAATTAGTCTATTGAAAATATCTTAGGGGACATTTGGCACGTGGTATTTTTTTTTTTTATTTCTGAGAAAATTTAGGGTGATAATCAATTACTATATTTGTTTGGGTTATAGAAAATTTATTCCGGAAAATTGCAAATATCTAGAAAAATAGTTTTCCCATAAAACATGAAAACCCTATCCGATAAGAATAGTTGGGTATATTTTTTTGCCCTGCCAAACAAAATTGTTGAAATTTGTTTCTTCTTTTTTTGATCATTTTTTTCGTTTTGTCTTCTTTTGTTGCTTTGGGCTTTTTTTTGACATTTTTTTGGTCCCTTTTTTTGTCTCTTTTGGCATTTTTGTCGTTTTTTTGTCCTTTTTTTTCTTATTTTTTGTTATTTTTGTCCTTTTTTGGTCTTTTTTTCTTTTTGATATCTTTTGTCATTTTTTGTCTTTCTTTTGTCATTTTTTATTTTTTAAGTCATTTTTGTTCCTTTTTTCTATCGTATTTGTTGTTTTCTGTTATTTTTTTGATGCTTTTTGTCTCTTTTGTCCTTTTTGGTCGTTCTTGTCACTTTTTTTTTGATTTTTTTTTATCTTTTTTCATTTTTTGGGTTTTGGTTTGTTTTGTCTTTTTTGTCCTTTTTTTTGTTGTTTTTGTCTTTCTTTTTTTCGTTTTTTAGTTTTGAATTCTTTGTTGTTGTTTTTTATCGTTTTTTGTCTTATTTTCGTTTTTGATCATTTTTTTTTCGTTTCTACTTTTTTCTCCCTTCCTTTTTCGTTTTTGTGTTTTTTCTTCATTTTTTCCGTTTTTTATCATTTTTATTTTTTTGTCCCCAGAATATTTATTTACCAAACATGGGAATGTAATTTTTCAGAGAACTTAATTACTTGGAATTTGATTCCCAAAAATATAGAATTCCTGGTCATATAGTATCAGCATACTAAACGCCCCTAAGGTATTTTCTATAGACTAACTAATTATTACGTTTATCTGTTTAGGAACAAACCCACCTATCGACCTAAACCATATAAAAAGAATACATAAATCTTATCATAGTCAAACCTTTCTATTTTCTATAATGTATTTATAACTTCTACATCTTCGCCATATTTTTCCATTATTTTAATCTCACCCATCCATCGGCAAACCTTAGGAATGCTTTCAACTTAGTCCAGGTAGTCATGTCTAATACCTTACCTCATTGAGGTTCTTGTAGCGAATAATTGTTGTGTATTTTATTGATTGACTACTCCACTACTTATAGGGAGTCTAGCTCCTCTTCATACTACATTTTTCAATGTGGGACTAAGTCCCTTATTAGTTCTCAACACTCCCCCTCAAGATGGGCGATAGATATTAATCATTCCCATCTTGTTACATAGCTTCGACAGACTTAATGAACTAAGACCCTTAGTCAGACAGTCTGCCATTTGTTCTTCTGAGCGAACATGATCAATCTTCAGTATCCCTTGTTCCAGCTTCTCTTTGATGAAGAATCGATCGATCTCGATGTGCTTCGTTCTGTCGTGCTGAACTGGATTGTTAGCTATACTTATTGCAGCTTGACTATAGCTCAGAAAACGTAACGGTGCTCCCTTGTCCAGCTTCAACTCTGTCAGCAACGCTTTCACCCACAGCAACTCCGACACTCCTAAAGCCATTGCTCTGTATTCTGCTTCAGATGTAGACCGTGCTACCACTGACTGTTTCTTGCTTCTTCATGAGACCAAGTTTCCTCCTACAAAGACACAATATCCCGTGGTAGACTTTCTATCGTCTATGCAGCTCGCCCAGTCTGCATCGCAGTATCCCTCAACTTCTATACATCCATTCTTCTTGAACCATAGCTCTTTCCCCGGCGTCCCTTTTAGATATCTCAAGATCTGAAACACTGCATCCATATGACCCGTTCTTGGATCATGCATGTAGCGACTTACTACACTCACCGCAAGTGAGA
Source organism: Iris pallida (assembly GCA_029216955.1). NCBI lineage: Eukaryota > Viridiplantae > Streptophyta > Magnoliopsida > Asparagales > Iridaceae > Iris > Iris pallida. The sequence goes on along the minus strand of JANAVB010011037.1, from coordinate 4,342 downwards.
TATCAGGGCGAGTGTGCCCCAGATAAATCAATCTCCCTACAAGTCGTTGATATCTTTCACGATCAACTGGCTCTCCTGCTTCTGCTCCCTACTTGCACTTCTGGTCAATTGGAGTGACTGCTGCTTTGCATCCCAGCATCCATGTCTCCTTCAGCAGATCTAGTGCGTATTTTTTCTGTGAGAGAACAATTCCTTGTTCGCCTTCACACACCTCGATACCTAGAAAGTACCTCATCGCTCCTAAATCCTTCACCTCAAACTCCTTCGCGAGTTTTGACTTCAGCTTAGCGATCTCGACTTCATCATTACCTGTGATTACTATATCATCCACGTATACAGCAAGTATAGTGATGTAGCCTCTTGCATGCTGAAGAAAGACCGTATGATCTGCATTTGCTTGATGGTATCCCATGCCTGTAACAGCCTTTTTGAATCTGTCAAACCAGGCTCGAGGAGATTGCTTGAGTCCATTTAGCAACTTCTTTAGTTTGCACACTTTTCCATGCGACGTTCCTCCGTCTGATTCTGTAGCGTAGCACCCTGGCGGGAGTCCCATGTACAATTCTTCTTGTAGGTCCCTATGGAGAAAGGCATTCTTTACATCTAACTGGTATAGCTTTCACCCATAGTTTACTGCAATGGAGACCAGAGTTCTTACGGTGCTCATTTTCGCTACTGGAGTAAACGTCTCATCCTAGTCGATGCCAAATGGTTGTGTGTATCCTTTTGCAACCAACCTCGCCTTGTATCGTTCCACTTTTCCTTCTGACGTCTCCTTTACTATGTACACCCATTTGCATCCTACAGTTTTCTTCCCTTTGGGTAATGGAACCAGCTCCCACGTCTTATTTTTTTTCCAGTGCCCCAAGTTCTTCCATCATTGCAGCTTTCCACCTTGGATCTTTCTTTGCTTCCTGCCAACTTTTGGGCAACGAAGTAGAGTCTAATGATGCAATGAAGGCTCGATAATTCGAAAAAATGTTAGAATAAGACAGGTAGTTCACTACCAAAATTTATCGTTTTAGCGACGGCCACATCCGTCGCTAAGACGACGGTAATTACTATTAGCAACCGATTGCCGACGGATATTGGCCAAAAAAATCCGTCGGCAATCAGCTCGTCGCTAATAACCTTCCGTCGCTAAGTTGTCGTCACATGACGGAATAGCGACGGATATTCGACGTCACAATACGAAGCATTAGCGACGCATTTTCGACGGACTGTCGTCCACTTCAACTATTAAGTACTGAACTGTGTAGACAATAGCGACGTAAATTTCTATCGGTAACCCGTCGTAAAAGCGTATCAGATCGTATCGTTCCGTCGCTAATCCGTCGACACCTTCGATAACAAATGACGGATTAGCGACGGTTTTCTGACGGAAAAGCCGTCGACCAGCTTCTGGAAATTCATGTCATTTCCAGCAACTTGGCGACGGATAAGTCGTCGCTTTGCCGTCAAAATATATCGACCGAATAGCGACGGATTAACCGTCGACCTTGTTCTGGAAATTCTTGTTATTTTCAGAACACGGACGACGGATAGGTCGTCGCTATTCCGTCGAACAATATACCATGCCGACGGATAGTCCGTCGACCATCCGTCGCTACCTGGAAAAATTTTCAAATATCTAGTTAGCGACGGAATAACCATCGAAAAGTAGTCGAAAACTGGTGATGATCGTCGCAAAACAGTCACAAGTCCGTCGCTAACTGATAATATTTTAAAAAAATTACAGCGCTTTCCCTGTTCGCAAAAATTTGCATAAACCAAACCAATATATAATGCACACCAATTATCCAACAATCACATAGACCAAATATATTATGCACACCAATTATCCAAGAATCACATAGACCAAATATGCACATACGAATTTAATGCACACCAATTATCCAAGAATCATATAGACCAAACCAAATTAATATAAAATAGACATCAATTATCCAGAAGAGTAACCTAATATCCATCGTTATAATCCGATCATTGTACAAATATTCCAAATTTTTCTCAAATATTCCAAAACACATAGGAAAGAGTTGGCCAGTTACAGTAACCTAATATCCAATCCTGACGACCGATCATAGCACAAATATTCCAAAATTTTCACAAATATTCCAAAACACATAGGAAAATCGACTTTGGCCTCAACAAAGACCACAAGTCAGACGATGAATCCTCACAGCCAGGGATGATAGTTGCGTTGAGGTATGTACCATTCTATCAGCCACTTTGCATACGAAGGCTCAATCTGGTTGAGGTCTTCTGTAGGGACAGGAGGGTCGGTCCCGATGCTACTACTCTCTGACGGTGGCTCCTCCTTAGCTTCAAGCTTGGGAGCAATCTCTTCCCTGATGGTCATCGGTTCTTCCTTGACCTCGACCTTTGGTAACACCTTCTCCTTAACAGTCACCGGCTCTTGTTTGACGACGGAGACTTCCTCCGTGTCGACCTCCAAGGGTTTCTTGCCTCGACCCCTTCCTCGACTAGCAGCACCACCTCGACGAGTCCTATGAGCCATCTTTCTGACAACAGAAATTTTCATATAGGGTAAAAAAATTTACTCAAGTTATAAAAGTTGTGACGTTGGTTTTTTGCGTTCATCATCATTAGAGGGAGCAGCACTGGAAAAGTTGTGACGTTGGTAGCATGAGAGAGTAAAAATCTGTATCACAAGACTAACAGAATTACTATGTAATCATGTACTCACCAATAACCGGATGTAACTGGAGTCGTTGGGCCTATCGTGCAGCAATTTGTGGATCCGCTGGTATAGGCCAGATGTACTTAGTATCTAGTGTATCAGATTAGTATCGGTCTATCGGTTTGGTATAGGACGTATCATATTGGTATTGGCCTTAACAAATTGGTATCGTCCTATATCCGATATGTACATGTATCGGCCGAATAGCTAGGATTCATATTGGTCTTATCGATTTGGTATCGGTCATATCCGATAGGTATCGGTCGTGTTGGAATAGTATAGACTATTTCGGATTAGTATCGTGGAAGGTTTAGTAACAACTGTACTTGGAAATCTTCACTGTCACAGACAGAAGATTTATTTTTATGTTCAGGGTGCAACTCTGAAGTAAGGACTGCCTTGTTACAAACGAGAGCCCCTACAACAGGAGTAGGAAGGATTCCTTTGCCTTCAGAGACAGTCGGGAGATCCGAGGATGCTTTGGATTTGGGAATCCAAACTTTTCATGCTTTCCTCGATTTCTGAACATTGGAGTAGCGAGTACCACCCCCAGTTCGGAGCATTTCTTCGTAGGCAGTCTGGTCGAAGTGTACAACCAGAGTCTTCTTTGTCAATCCGACCGACACATCATCGTATTGAGCAATTGTCTCCTCGTCAGAGGAGAAGGTCGTACCCAGCAGAGTCGCCATTTTGTTTCACTTAACAAAATGCTTGGAATTGGCTTTTGAAAAAAAAACGAGAAAAAGTACAAAAAGTACAAATTGTTCTGGAAAGTATTGCTATGGCAGTCTGATCTGAAGGCGATCACTTTGTTCCTTGGACAATACGATGATGATGAAGATCACTGCTAGAAGATGAACAACCGGAAGAACTAAGTCACCAGAAAGGTATCGACGCAATTGGGCACTGACGGCGAGGTCGAATGCTTTCCTGTTTTGCTTCACTCTGTTCTGGAAGAAAAGTTGAAGAAGAATGCTCTCGAAAAATCAAATTCTCTAAGCTCTGATCTCTGTATTCTCCCCTTGTCTCTCTCTGATGCTGAAGATGTAAAAAATAAGTCTATTTATAGACTTGACCCATCGTGCGTAAAAAGCAACAAAATTAGGTTTTTACGCTGGTAACTGTCACCCACGACGGGAGTCACCCACTACGTATGTTGACACGTGTCCCATTATTTTAACAAAAATAGGGAGCACGTACACACGTTCTTCAATAAATGTGGTACGAAAGCCACGTGGATAAACCACGTTCCAAAGTAGTCAGGAAGAATTGGGCGTAAAAACAACCCAAAATATGCTTCAAGCGTAAAGCGGCAAACTGGCTTAAAAACAACCCAAATAAACTTCTCAGCGTAAAGTGGCTAAAATAGCCTTGAGCGTAAAACTTAGCCCAAATAGACTTTACACTCACAATAGCCTTGAGCGTAAAAGCTCACATAACTATCGTGCGTAAAAAGAAGTGATTTTAATGAGCGTAAAATAGCCTTCTCTGCACACCATACGACAAGTATTGGGCTTGGTGAAAATCCAATCTCTTCGAATTCTGTGTTTATACGCTGTCAGCAAATCATTATGTCAGATTCATTATCACTTGCATTAATGAGACCTGACAGCCTGTCCCCGGGCGTAAAACTTTAAT
>JANAVB010011036.1:0-27207 GCA_029216955.1 Iris pallida | reverse complement strand
ATTGATTTTCTCAAATGATTACAAGACTTGCAGCTGAATACAGAGTTTATAACAGATTACAAGACTCTTAAATAGCCAACTGAATATATACTTGCCATTTAGGCTTTACAATCGAACATGCCGACTTTGCTTACAATCTCACTGGTACAACTGAGTTATACTGTTCTATACATTATGTCCCGTATAACAGAAGACATCGTCTTGTAAGAAGAGCTTCTGCACACCCATCTGATTCATCGACGCTAAGCATTAATCAAACGATTTCTCTATACACAAGCACCTGTTATATTGTCCACAACGTGGGTCAGTACATCATCAATGTACTGAAAAGCGGTACTGGCCCAACTAACCTAAGAAGACAATACTAAGTAATCATGTTATAGAACATTATTAAAAATGGTCTTTCTCGTTGCCTTAGGGTTAATTAGAAGTTCATATCTGATAGAAATAAAGCATGCATTTATTCATAGACAACATAATGTAAAGAAATATGGTATCACCCTGTAGTGATTCTTATCTATGGTCGTGTAGTCATCTCTGTACATTTATAATACTTACTCAGCCTGCACAGGATATTGTTAGGAACAATATTATATTATCACCATTCAGGTGATTCTTACCAACAGCCGACATCCTTCCTTGTAATTGAGTAATAACTTACTCTTTCTGTATAAGACATCATTAGTACTAGACCTATCTATATGAAGGTCACTGACTATACGTCATCTTGGACTTATGGTTAGACGGCTCTCCTTCAGCGACGAGTAGCTAGCCCAGTCTGAAAGACTTTTGAATCACCGTTGTCACGCCCCAGAACCAGAATACTGGAGAGCGGGGGCAGACATAGCCAGCTACGTATAATGGAATGGAATCCACACCGCTATACGGTCACGGCTGTCTAGATATATGAGGGTTTCACTACAATCCATCAGTCTCTTAAGGTCATAAAATAGCCTATTGTCTCAATCTCAACCAACTAATAATAGTTACAAGATGTCAGACCACAAAATACACAATAGTAAGGCATCCCATACATTATATTCGGAATGATCATGAAGCTAGTCGTTACAAAATATGAGGACTAGCAAGAGTTCAGTCATACATGATCAACCCCGGGGCTTGTCAATCATGTTACAGCCCGTAGGCGGACAGTAAGTACAATCGAGCTAACACTTGCTCGTCGGCTAAACGCCTCAAAAGAATAATTTACAATATTACAGTGGGAGAACAAAAAGAAACCCACTCGATGCCCTGGTTACGCCTGATGACCACCATCGAGCTGAAAAGCAGGGGGATCCTTTGGTGCTGCTCCGGTATCTGGCCATACAAAACCAGCTGGGTCAGACCCCAGAAAGAGCAAGTGCCACAAAGGAGGCTTCACTTAAGAACTAAAACCAACAAATCATTATCATTTAATATGTAAGAAAACAATAATAAGTAACACAGATTGAGGTTTGTGCACAACCAATGTACTTATCCCAATCATAGAATAATAATTAAGTGAGGCATCATTGACATACGATAACTGGAGAATCATGCTAAATAAAATATAGCTGGACAAATATGAAAAGAAGACGAAGGTACTATTCCGGAAGCCAGGTTACAATCCTTAAACCAAACAAGGACCGAGATTGTAACCCTTCGCCTGAACAGAACTTAGTCTCTGATCATTTATTGCTAAAGGTGCCAATCATTAAGGTGAAAAGGAGAGAGTACAATGATAAAAGTGACAATGAAGAGTGCAATACACTAGAGTGACAATAGAGTACAATCGTTATAGTAACAATCTGGAGTGACAATCATTCAATCATTCTGGTACAATCTTTCAATCAATCACTTCTAGACAATACTATACTGGACTAGACTCCATCCAAGCAATCACGGCCAATCATTGCCTACGACTTTCTACATTAACTAACTAGGGTTATCACAATCCTAGTTACTAGCAAGATGCAATGAGATGCTCCAAGTAGTCACAGGCCCTGCAGCTATCCAGGTTATCCAGGCGAACATTATAGTGACAATTTAGAGAGTACAATCCATTAGAGTGACAATAGAGTTCAATCATTTAAGTGACAATGGTGGGTGCCCCACATAACAGTGGGCTGGAAATGTGCCCTACTCGTCGGCATGCTACAAGTCCAAACATTTGCGGCCGAGATAACGGGATCGCCTGTAACTGGGGAACATCTCTTCATGACTAGTGAATTATTCTAGTCGTTAACCTTAGTCCATTTCAGTAGTTACTCCTGACCGTGGTACTCAGGAGTCCCCTCTTAGACATGATGCAAGACAGGACTGGATTATTTGTACAAGCACAATCGCCCACGGTGTCCAGGTTACTTATACAGGTCAGGTCATGTCAGGTAGCCGTCACAACAACTAATCAAGATAGATCAGGTCAGGTTATCATGCCAAGTATACTTTGTCAGGAGTGCGCCACGGTGGGCCACTATCATGTCATGTCAGTTTATCATTCAATCATGTCAATTAAGTTCAGGACAAAAGGCGTAAGAATATAAAATGGACGTAAAATATACAATAAAGGGGTTACAAGACATGGGAAAATAATAATAAAATAATAGTACACAGGGCTATTGGAGAGCTATACGGCTCAGGAAGAACAGGTATATGCGGCCAAGAATGCTCTCATGCGGCTGGAAAGAGAACAGCCCATGCGGCTAATAGGGTCAGGCGCATGCGGCTAAAAGGGAAGGGTTTTTATGCGGTCAAAGGGGTATCAGTCATATGCGGCTCGGAGATCCACTCAGTCATGCGGCTGAAAAAGGCAAGATATATGCGGTTAGGAGGATAGGGAACTCATGCGGCTGGCGGGGGATGGATCCATGCGGCTGGCTGACCAATCAAGTACATGCGGCCGGGGAGGAGCAACCCATGCGGCTGCGGAGAGCAATGACTATGCGGTCAAGGGAAGCAAACCCATACGGCTAGGAAACTGCGGTCTATGCGGCTCGCAAGCGTTGAGTTCATGGGGCTCAGGGTTGCTGAAAATCCATGCGGCGAGGAAGGACTGGACCTCAGTCATGCGGCTGAGAAGGAATACTTGCCGCATGAACTTGTCATGCGGTCAAGTCAAGACAATAGCGCATGCGGTTGGAACTGACTTGCCGTATGAATGTTCATGCGGTCAAGTGCTACCATGCGGCTCGGGACTGTGTCTTCTCCAAATTTCCGAGAAGTACACCATAAGCCATGGCTTCCAAGCTGCATAACTCTATATCCGGAGCCCAAATCCGAACTTCCATAGGTCAAAATGGGGTAGAACGAAATTCTCTACAACATGGAACCATCAAAACTCGGAAATAACAAGATTAAGTAGATCAAAACCCAAGAAATTTGAAAATAGTATAAACTTAGATCTACAAGAATCTAGCCATAGAAAGTAGAAATGCCAAGTACTAAAGTAAGTTAAAATGCTGTAAGGAAGAGAATGAAGCAATAAAATTGGAGTTCCTTCATGAAGCAAGTTGCACTTGCCTAGAACTCTCTCCCTCTGGTAGATAAGGAAGTAAATGAGGAAGAAGAAGATGATTAATGAAGAGAGAGAAAGGAAGTAGGGTTAATAAATGGGGATGGTGGTGGTAGGTAGGGGTTCACCCCTATGGTTCATAATGAACCAAGCAAACCAAACCAAGCCGAACCAACCCAGGAATAAACCAAGCCAAGATAAACCAAGATGAACCAAGTCAAGGCCAATAAAATCTCTCTCTTTAGCAATTTAAACCAATTGAATCGTGAAATAAACCAAGCCTCACTAATCCAAAAATAAACCAATGAACCATTAAAACCATTTAAACTATCAATGCCAATAAAACCAAGTCAATGCAAAATAAACCAAGATAACTAATCATGACTGAATAAAATATGGGTCCAAAACACGTATACGTACACTAAATACGTATCGCGAATTTGGGACATTACAACCGTGCTACTACTTCATCACTGTGCTACTACTTCAGCACGAGGTCCCTCTACGACGAATCGGTTTCCAAGGCCTTAGAATACCGTTCGAGGAACCACCTTGTCGACGAGTTGTCCATGACCATGCAGGTATATGCAACTTATCTATGAAGAAACATATAATCCATGATAAGAAAAACTAAGTAAATAAGCCATCATTCTTAATAAGTCATCATTCTCATTCGTATTGCCATCTTTCTCATTCGTATTGCCAACTTTCTCATTCCAGGGTATTGGTGTAATCAATATTCTACATCGGCGACGGAATAATAGAATGTTGTTACCCAATTCTTTTCCCACATCTTTGATACCGTACATCTTTCTAACCAAAACTCAATGTACTCACTACCCAATTCTTAGGACTTAGCATATGTTTAGTACTAGACCTATCTATATAAAGGTCACTGACTATACGTCATCTTGGACTTATGGTTAGACGGCTCCCATTCAGCGGGGGTAGCTAGCCCAATTCAAAAGGTTTCGAATCACCGTGCTACTACTTTAGTAGTGTGCTACTACTTCAGCACGAGGATCCCCCCAATGTTTTAAAAACCGGACCGGAGTTTGACCCGGCCAAAGCACTGGGTCGGATCAACCAGTTGGTTCAACCAGTGGGTTAATCTAAATGGTCCAAGTTTAATCTCTTATGGACACTATTTTTTTTATAAAAAAATCAATTTTTTACAAAACACTGGGTCAATGCTGAACCAGACCAAAAAACTACCGGTTCATGTCATTACCAATTTCTAGTTTGAGGGTAAATTTGTCATTTTTGGGGTAAATAAAATTTATTAGTATTAATTAGAATTTATGGGAATTTTTAGAATTTATTTTGGATTTATTTGGACTAGTTTGATTTTTGGCCAATTTTGACTCATGTAGACCAACCTAGAAACTAACCATAGTTAGTTGGGCTTGGTTAGGTCAAGTGACCCTAGTCTAACCTAGAGAGACTCAAGTTAGTGGTTAGTGATTCATAGGACTTGAATTAGGAATGTGGAAACCAATTGATTTGATAAATGGCTTGTGGTTTCACAAGTCATTTTGTGACTTAGCTAGATTGGACTAACAAACCTAGCTCAACCCTAACCCAAAGCCAAGTGGTCAGCCATCCTAGCTGAACCTAGGGATTCCCCTATTATAAATACATCCTAATTTTTAGGGCTAGCCTCCATCCTTAGGAAAATAGATCCAAGAAGAAAGAGGTGAGTTCTTGTCTTAGTAAATTCATTAAAATTCCATAATAGGTCCTAAAATCTCCAAATTTGTTGCAATAGTTTCTAATGATGATTTTCTTGCTGCTATGAATGTTTGGTTCAGTTTGGATTTGATTTGAAGGATTTGGGATACCAAGTGAGGAGCTAACAAAGGGCTTTTTCCATTGAAACTTCTCAAGAAGGTATCTCTCTCTTTTCTCCATGAAACTCCATGTAGTCTTCACCAATAGGAAGATCTAAGGGTCCCCTAGGGTTTGGATAAGTTTCGTTCCTAGTGTCGGAGCTTTCGTGTCCGTTCTGGACACGTATCAGTGACCATGCAATGTGTTCGACGAAATACCTCAAAGGGCATTTCGATCGATTTATTTCATTCTTTTTGAATAGGAAATTAGGTTTTACTATTGCCTAGGTATTCCTGTTCTTCTTATGAGGTTTTGATGTCGTGTCGTGTCGAATCAGACACGTGCACATGCGGGTGGACACGCGCGCGCATGGCAGTGCATCCCCTGCTACTCGTGGTCTCGTGCTCGATGCACATGCCACGTGGCGAGCTGGGATTTGACAAGGGGATGGGGGCAGTGTCTGACATGAGGGCCCCCAAGCCTCGAGTCGTCTCGTAGTGTCAGACATGCACGAGACACTGCACTGTATTTCTGTGTCTGTTGTACTGTGTGTGTTATTTTGAGTTTTTGAATGTGGACACGCCGTGTCAGGCTTTGGGGTGACACGAGATGATATGTGGGGTTGGGCACAAGGGATGTTTACATTTTTTCCAATCATTAGATTAAAGATTAATTGATTTTTGCTATTCAATTTCCCATTTAACCAAATGTCTGATACTGTCAATAGTTCCTGTACATTCCAGTTTTTCTAAATTTGATTTTGTCAAATGATCTTAACCTATTAATCACTGATTAGTTCATGTTTTAAAAACTCTAATCTATTCTTCTCTATGTGATCAAATTGTGGTTATATTGTGTATTGATTTGTGGGGTTTTGATTCCATATTGGGTAACAGTGTAAACTGATTTTGAAATCAGATTTTAGGAGTATTGAACTGGGGTCCTTGCCTATCCCTGAGCTTGCCCTGTGCTCCTAAATCTGAGATTCAAAACATGAGTTAGGGTGTCATTTTTCTTTAACCTGGAACTGAATTGATGTTCCACAGTTGTGTATCAATGTTTGATTTATCCTCTACACCACAGCACTGTCCTTTTAATACAAAATCTGAGTATAGGGGAGTAATTTGTAAACTGGGTTTAGTTTAAAACTGAGTTGGGAGGCTTGGATTGGTTTCCTTCCTTCCTTTGTAAACTGGGATTTGATACATGACTGATTTCCTTTTCTTGTTATTCCTGTCACTTGTATTTCCTGCCACTTGACACCATTGCACAGTTCAACATCCTTCACTGTTATTTCCTACACTTTTATAACCTGTCCTGCATACTGTCCTATATTCTCATTCACTGTCATTTACTAATTTCTGCCTATCACCTATACACACACACAGTACACACTGTTACTGATTCCCTTCAATAACCTGAAATGATTGATGTTGTTATCTTTTCTCTCATTTACTGTTTATTTTCCTGCACTCTTGTTAGCCTATGTACACAGCCTCCTCTTTACTGCTTTTGATTTTTGAAATATTTTCCTGTACACTGTTGCCACACACATACACCCTGCCATTATTTCCTGTACACATTTTTAGTACACACCCTTTGTTTTCCTGTCTTTTAATGCTCACTGCTATGCACACACAACTGTTCTACATGCACTGTTATCTATTTTTCCTGCAACTTAGACACACACCATTTCACATATACACAGGCCCACACTTGTTCACTGTCATTGTAATTCCTGCACTCATGTTAGCCTCTAACACACCAGTATACACATTCACACATATTACTCTCTATCCTTCTCTCCTTATGCCTAGTCTTTCCATGTGTAGACTATATGTCTAGTATGTAGACATATATGATAATGTATATATAGTGTAATATAAGTGTGGTTTAATTTATAGGTTATGATAATTGTAGGTTGTAGATAGTGAGAATCAAATGAGGTATGGTTATGATAGGCATGTATTTTATATATGCTCTATGTATATGGTATAGGTGTAAGCCTTACTCATGTATACATGAAGCTCATGATAAATAGCTAGTGTGAGGTAAATTAATGTGGGTTGTTTGTTGGTTTGTATAGCTTATGATTGGTGTGTGTGGTCTAGTATAGCCTTGTTAGAGCCTAGCATGACTTGTTCGACCTAATTAGTTGAGTTTAGCCTAGTTTGGACTTGGTTGACCTAGTTTGACTTCTAGGGTTGACCAAAGTTGACCAAGAGTTGACTTTGGCCTAGATTGACTTAGAATCATATAGAATGCATAGTAGGACTCCATTTTGATATTCTGGACTTGTTGTGACTTGTGCTGTTCTGATTAGGAGCCAGACACCACTCCTTGGACAGTACGTTTCATATCGGACACTCAGTACAGGCGAGTACATTCTCTGATCATTTCATATCCTGCTTAGAATTATATTCCTGCTTTAGATTACTATACTTGATGCTGTCACGACATTATCACGGATTAGTACTATACGGATCTCTTCATGCGATATTATCCCCCTCGAGAGCATCGGGTACATTATGTCATGTGCGTTTCACTTTCATCATGTACTCATGTGCTTTCGCTATACATGTACACTCTTGTGAATCATGTACTCTCATGTTCACAGAGCCTTCATGTATACTATCATGTGCACCCTTTTAAGGGCCCCATGTGATATCATGTACAATAACATAACCTGCTTAGATCCTTGTGTACTGATTGGGGAAAACGGGGGAGTGCTAGTAGTCTTGTGAACAATTCTTTAGTAGTGTAGATCATGTACAACTCTTTAGTGTAGATCATGTACCAATCTGTTCCGTTCACATGTGCTATCCTGTACTCTACATCACTAGCCACTGTTAGTTCTCTACTTATAGTAGATATTTCTATTACAGTTCTTTCTTCCTGTTATATACTGTATTCCTCAGCACTTGTATCTTACTTTACTGCATGTTTATATTTTCTAACCTGCTATGAATTGTTGAGATGTACTGTGCTCGCTCCTGTCCTGACTGGACCTGTTGAAAATATTATAGAGGACGAGGGGGAGGCTTGCCTGGACACCTATTACGGGGCAGCCCTTGATGACACCTGTGAGCTGGACCCCCAGGAGGATCCAGCAGTAGCTGAGGACCTTCCCCCGACTGCCTAGACTAGATAGTTAGGCTTTTATCTATGTAGTTGGATTATGTTAGTTAGACTCTATTGGAGATCAGTTGTATATTCTTTTATTCTGAGACATTGTATTGTGGATTTCTGGGATTATCTTGGTGTTTTTATCTATTGCATTTCCTTGAGTTCTATTTCATATCGTGCTATCTCTTCCTTAGTTGTGATTGAGTGCTATTGCTATGTCACCCCCATTCGGGGAGTATAAACTGTTTAGATATTTACATTGCTAGATGTTGTGACCTAGGACAGCGTTCTACCGCCGACACTGCGGCGTAGGCTGGACGTATTCACGTCTTGTGCCCTTACTCTAGGGTGCGGGTCGTGACACGTTTTTAGTGGTGGCCCATGCAGGTCTAGACTAGAAGTGTAGTGGTACTCGAACTAGAGTATCACTGCAGCCTGCTATAGGATATAGGATATTAATTTTAAGATACTCAATCACTTTAGGAAAATTCCTTTATTGCCATCTAAATCCTTTTGTCTGCTGATCCTTTGATTATAATTGTCCGCCTTTGTTATATCGCTTCTTTCTCAGAAATTGATACTCTTGTTTGTCTATCTTCAGGATGGTAGAGACTCATTCGCAGCGTGCCATCCATGAGGATGCTATAGAGGGGACTGCTACCTCTCAGCCAGCACGGCGAGGCCAGGGGACTGCAGCTCTTGTCACCTCAGCTCGTGTTGAGACCTCGGCAGCCGCAGCAGGGGGTATGCACCCACCGGCTGGGAGGTAGGACCCGGACTTTCCAGAGGATCCTTTCCAGCCACCACCGCCTCCAGGACATGTGGACGCAGCTCAGATGTTCTATATTTCTAGCAGTTCATGGACCGGCAGCAGGCTCGGCAGGATAGAGGCATAAAGTTGGCTGTCACGACAGCCGCAGCTCGACCGGTGGTACAGCAGCAGAGGACACAGGGATCGAGCAATTTCAGAAGATGAGCCCCAGGGATTTCATGGGGACAGAGGGGATCCTGTATGCCGACGAGTGGATCGAGCATATGGAGGAGATCTTCCGCTTGGCCAGGATTCCGGCAGACCTTCAGATCGAGGCAGCAGCTAGCGGATGTGAGATCTTGCTCGCACCTGGTATCAGTCGGACCCCAGGGTAGGGCTACCAGGGCAGACTTGGGAGCAGTTCAGGGGCTTCTTCAAAAAGAAGTTCTTCCCAGATTCAGCAGTCAGGGCTTTGGAGACCCAGTTTGAGAGCTTGGTCCAGGGGAGCCTCTCAGTCGAGGAGTATGCGGGAGAGTTTGGCCGTCTCGACAGGTTTGTTGAGGGTCTGAGCGAGACGGCGAAGGCCCAGAGGTTCCGGAAGGGTCTGGTCAAGGAGGTCAAGTCCCTGACCAAGGGAAACAGAGATGCTACATTTGAGGAGATCTTGACGGGAGCCCTGCTAGTAGAGGATGATCTTGAGCTTAGGCTCAAGAGAGGGAGAGACCCAGTTGGGGGCAGTAGCAGTAGCGGAGGCCAGGCCAATAGGCCTCATTTTCAGCACCAGCAGCCGAGGCAGTTTTAGCCGCAGCCGATTCAGCAGAGGCCGGCTCACCAGCAGCAGTTTCAGCATCAGGCACCCAGACACCAGACAGTCAGTTGCACCTTCTGCAAGAAGCCTGGGCATGTCTTCAATGAGTGCAGAAAGAGGCTCGGGAGGTGCCTTCTTTGCGGAGCGACAGATCACCAGCTGAGGGATTATGCTAGGTCTGGGGGACGAACAGCCCAGGAAGGAGGAGCCAGAGCAGCAGCAGGCCAGCAGCGGAGACCAGCCCTGCCGACTCAGCAGCAGAGGTTCGTCCAGCACTAGCAGCAGGCCAGGGGAGGCCAGCAGGGGCGAGCTTTCGCCATGGCAGCAGAGGATACGGAGGTCATCGGAGAGCTGATTGCAGGTTCGATTCTTCTCGACTCCAGTCCAGCATTTGTATTGATTGATTTTGGTGCATCGCATAGCTTCATTTCAGTATCTTTTACGATTAGACACGGTATCATAGCTGAATCGTTGCCTAGAACTTACAAGATCACGACCGGGGGTGGTATTATCCTCGTGAGTGATGTTTGTAAGGGTCGGAGAGTAGTTTTGGAAGGCCGTGAGTTGGAGGTGAGCTTGCTCGTAATGCCATTGCCGAACTACGATATAGTACTAGGCATGGATTAGTTGAGCAGACACCACGCCAGTATCGATTGTAGAGGGGGTAGAGTTCTGTTCAGAGCGTCGGGGGAACCAGAGTTCGAGTACTCCAGACGTCAGGCAGAGCAGAGCAGCGGAGTCTTCTGTGGAGTCTCGGTCGAGGAGCAGACGATTCCACCCCTTGATAGCAGAGTATATGGATGTCTTCCCGGAGGAGTTGCCGGGACTGCCACCAGACAGGGACATTGAGTTCTCGATAGACTTGGTTCCAGGAGCGGAGCCATCTCTCAGCATGTCTATCGGGTGAACAACAGCGAGTTGGTGGAGAGAAGAAGCAAGTGGATGAGCTACAGGACAAGGGCTTCATCCGCTCAAGTTTGTCGCCATGAGGTGCACCAGTGTTGTTCGTGCCGAAGAAGGATGGGTCAGTACGCATGTGTATTGATTACAGGGCACTCAACAACCTCACGATCAAGAACAGATACCCACTGCCGCGGATCGACGATCTATTTGACCAGTTGAGCGGAGCTCGGGTATTTTCCAAGATTGATCTGAGGTCGGGATATCACCAGGTGAAGGTGAAGGGGGAGGATATTCCCAAGACCGCTTTCAGGACGCGGTATGGACAGTTCGAGTTTTTGGTTATGCCGTTTGGGCTAACCAATGCACCAGCTGTGTTTATGAACCTTATGAACAAGGTGTTCCATCAGTATCTGGATCAGTTTGTGGTAGTGTCCATAGATGATATCTTGATATATTCCAAGACTGAGGAGGAGCACGAGGAGCATTTGAGGATAGTGCTGGAGATTCTCAGGAAGGAGCAGCTTTATGGAAAACTCTCCAAGTGTGAGTTTTTCTTGGACCGGGTGGATTTTTTTGGGGCACGTAGTGACTGGAGATGGTATCTCAGTTGACCCCAAGAAGATTGTAGCAGTTGAGGCATGGACAGCGTCGACTTCAGTTGCGGAGATCAGGAGCTTCCTGGGGCTGGCAGGATATTATCGGAGATTCGTGCAGGATTTCTCCCGGATCGTAGAGCCGTTGACACGGTTGACCCGGAAGGATGCTGAGTATGTATGGTCAGAGGAGTGTCAGGCATCTTTTGATGAGTTGAAGAAGCGGCTGACGACAGCTCCGATTCTGACGTTGCCTTCAGGATCAGGTGGATTCACTATTTATAGTGATGCTTCAGGGAAGGGGCTGGGTTGTGTGTTACAGCAGCACGGGAAGGTAATTGCCTATGCTTCCAGGCAGTTACGTCCCCATGAGAAGAATTACCCTACCCACGACCTGGAGCTGGCAGCAGTGATTTTTTGCTTTGAAGCTGTGGAAGCATTATCTGTATGGTGAGAGGGTGTAGATCTTCACATATCATAAGAGCCTTAAGTATGTGTTCACTCAGAAGGAGTTGAACATGAGACAGCGCAGATGGTTGGAGTTGATGAAGGACTTCGACATTGCACTGCAGTATCATCCAGGGAAGGCCAACGTGGTTGCTGATGCCTTGAGCAGGTATCCGACAGCCATGTGTTTGACCATGGATCGGCATTTGCTTGCCGACTTGGAGAGCCTTGGGATTGAGGTGATCGTGTCGGGAGTGCAGATGCAGCTGTGGGGGATGCAGATTCAGTCAGATTTGATGGACAGGATCAAGGCGGCCCAGTTTTAGGATGTGGCTTTTCAGAGTATCAGAGAGCAGATCAGTATGGGAGTAGGGGATCCTGAGTTCTCACTTGCAGAGGATGGTGCCCTGAGGCATGGTGCCAGGTTATGTGTGCCTAGCGGGGAGCTCAGAGAGCAGATTATGCAGGAGGCCCACAGATCTTAGTACTCTATACACCCGGGTGCCAACAAGATGTACCGAGATCTACGGGAGCGCATATGGTGGTCAGGAATGAAGCGGGAGGTGTCCCAGTTCGTAGCTAGATGCTTGGTCTGTCAGCAGGTCAAGGCAGAGAGGCAGAGGCCCGGTGGATTGTTGCAGCCGCTGCCCATTCCCGAGTGGAAATGGGAGCATATCACGATGGACTTCGTATCAGGATTGCCGCGTACTCCAGGAGGGAAAGACGCAATTTGGGTCATCGTGGACAAGTTGACCAAATCGGCCCACTTCTTGCCATTTAAGGTGGGTACGTCTACAGAGAGGCTGGCGGAGATGTATATGCGGCAGATAGTCAGGATCCACGGAGTTCCGGTCAGCATCGTCTCAGATCGGGATAGCCGTTTTACTTCCCATTTCTGGAGGAGTCTGCAGACCAGCTTGGGCACTCAGCTCAAGTTTAGTACTGCATACCACCCCCAGACGGACGGACAGTCAGAGCGGACTATTCAGACCCTTGAGGATATGCTGCGGACGTGCGTCCTGGACTTTGGAGGTTCTTGGGAGGATCATCTTTATTTGGTGGAGTTTGCTTATAACAATAGTTTCCAGGCCAGCATCAAGATGTCATCTTTCGAGGCACTGTACGGACGTAGGTGCCGTACACCCTTATCCTGGGATGATGTTAGTGAGCGAGCTTTGCTGGGGCCAGAGATGATTGTGGATGCGGCCGAGAAGGTGAAGCTCATCAGGGACAGACTTTGCGTGACGCAGGACAGACATCGGCACTGGGCCGATAGCCACCGGAGGCCCTTGAAGTTTGAGGTACAGATTAGAGTAGGATTAGATTTAGGTTGTTGTTTGTGATTTTTGATCATGTTGTTATTTATTTTAATTGAGACCTTGCTTGTGATTAGGTCGGAGACCAGGTTTTCTTGAGGATATCTCCGACTCGTGGTACGATACGTTTTGGTGGAGGCGGGAAGCTTAGCCCGCACTTCATCGGCCCTTTCGTTATCAGCGGGAGAGTCGGTGACGTGGCTTACAGGCTAGACTTGCTGCCTGCACTTGTGGGGGTCCACAACGTATTCCATGTATCACAGTTGAGACGGTACGTGGCTGACCCTAGCCATGTGCTCGATCATTCGAAGATTGAGGTGGGTCCTTCTCTCAGCTATCCAGAGCAGCCTGTGGAGATTCTGGATCGACGGAAGAAGGTTCTGAGGAACCAGGTGATACCCTTGGTGCGCGTCGCATAGAGGCATCATTCTCCAGGAGAGTCTACCTGGGAGCGGGAGGATGAGATGCACGAGCGGTACCCTTATCTTTTTGGACCGTGAGGTATACTTTCTATCCTTCTCATCAGTTGTATTTCGCCTTTCAATTTCGAGGACGAAATTCTTTTAAGGAGGGTAGATTTGTCATTACCACATTTCTAGTTTGAGGGTAAATTTGTAATTTTTGGGGTAAATAAAATTTATTAGTATTAATTAGAATTTATGGGAATTTTTAGAATTTATTTTGGATTTATTTGGACTAGTTTGATTTTTGGCCAGTTTTGACTCATGTAGACCAACCTAGAAACTAACCATAGTTAGTTGGGCTTGGTTAGGTCAGGTGACCCTAGTCTAACCTAGAGAGACTCAAGTTAGTGGTTAGTGATTCATAGGACTTGAATTAGAAATGTGGAAACCAATTGATTTGATAAATGGCTTGTGGTTTCACAAGTCATTTTGTGACTTAGCTAGATTGGACTAACAAACCTAGCTCAACCCTAACCCAAAGGCAAGTGGTCAGCCACCCTAGCTGAACTTAGGGATTCCCCTATTATAAATACACTCCTAATTTTTAGGGCTAGCCTCCCTCCTTAGGAAAAATAGATCCAAGAAGAAAGAGGTGAGTTCTTGTCTTAGTAAATTCATTAAAATTCCATAATAGGTCCTAAAATCTCCAAATTTGTTGCAATAGTTTCTAATGATGATTTTCTTGCTGCTATGAATGTTTGGTTCAGTTTGGATTTGATTTGAAGGATTTGGGATACCAAGTGAGGAGCTAACAAAGGGCTTTTTCCATTGAAACTTCTCAAGAAGGTATCTCTCTCTTTTCTCCATGAAAATCCATGTAGTCTTCACCAATAGGAAGCCCTAAGGGTCCCCCTAGGGTTTGGATAAGTTTCGTTCCTGGTGTCGGAGCTTTAGTGTCCGTTCTGGACACGTATCAGTGACCATGCAATGTGTTCGACGAAATGCCTCAAAGGACATTTCGATCGATTTATTTCATTCTTTTTGAATAGGAAATTAGGTTTTACTATTGCCTAGGTATTCCTGTTCTTCTTATGAGGTTTTGGTGTCGTGTCGTGTCGAATCAGACACGTGCACATGCGGGTGGACACGCGCGCGCATGGCAGTGCATCCCTGCTACTCGTGGTCTCGTGCTCGATACACAGGCCACGTGGTGAGCTGGGATTTGACAAGGGGATGGGGGCAGTGTCTGACATGAGGGCCCCCAAGCCTCGAGTCGTCTCGTGTCGTGTCGGACACGCACGAGACACTGCACTGGATTTCTGTGTCTGTTGTACTGTGTGTGTTATTTTGAGTTTTTGAATGTGGACACGCCGTGTCAGGTTTTGGGGTGACACGAGATGATATGTGGGGTTGGGCACAAGGGATGTTTATATTTTTTCCAATCATTAGATTAAAGATTAATTGATTTTTGCTATTCAATTTCCCATTTAACCAAATGTCTGATACTGTCAATAGTTCCTGTACATTCCAGTTTTTCTAAATTTGATTTTGTCAAATGATCTTAACCTATTAATCACTGATTAGTTCATGTTTTAAAAACTCTAATCTATTCTCCTCTATGTGATCAAATTGTGGTTATGTTGTGTATTGATTGGTGGGGTTTTGATTCCATATTGGGTGACAGTGTAAACTGATTTTAAAATCAGATTTTAGGAGTATTGAACTGGGGTCCTTGCCTATCCCTGAGCTTGTCCTGTGCTCCTAAATCTGAGATTCAAAACATGAGTTAGGGTATCATTTTTCTTTAACCTGGAACTGAATTGATGTTCCACAGTTGTGTATCAATGTTTGATTTATCCTCTACACCACAGCACTGTCCTTTTAATACAAAATCTGAGTATAGGGGAGTAATTTGTAAACTGGGTTTAGTTTGAAACTGAGTTGGGAGGCATGGATTGGTTTCCTTCCTTACTTTGTAAACTGGGATTTGATACATGACTGATTTTCTTTTCTTGTTATTCCTGTCACTTGTATTTCCTGCCACTTGACACCATTGCACAGTTCACACATCCTTCACTCTTATTTCCTACACTTTTATAACCTGTCCTGCATACTGTCCTATATTCTCATTCACTGTCATTTACTAATTTCTGCCTATCACCTATACACACACATAGTACACACTGTTACTGATTCCCTTCAATAACCTGAAATGATTGATGTTGTTATCTTTTCTCTCATTCACTGTTTATTTTCCTGCACTCTTGTTAGCCTATGTACACAGCCTCCTCTTCACTGCTTTTGATTTCTAAAATATTTTCCTGTACACTGTTGCCACACACATACACCCTGCCATTATTTTCCTGTACACATTTTTAGTACACACCCTTTGTTTTTCTGTCTTTTAATGCTCACTGCTATGCACACACAACTGTTCTACATGCACTGTTATCTATTTTTCCTGCAACTTAGACACACACACCATTTCACATATACACAGGCCCACACTTGTTCACTGTCATTGTAATTCCTGCACTCATGTTAGCCTCTAACACACCAGTATACACATTCACACACATATTACTCTCTATCCTTCTCTCCTTATGCTTAGTCTTTCCATGTGTAGACTATATGTCTAGTATGTAGACATATATGATAATGTATATATATAGTGTAATATAAGTGTGGTTTAATTTATAGGTTATGATAATTGTAGGTTGTAGATAGTGAGAATCAAATGAGGTATGGTTATCATAGGCATGTATTTTATATATATGCTCTATGTATATGGTATAGGTGTAAGCCTTACTCATGTATACCTGAAGCTCATGATAAATAGCTAGTGTGAGGTAAATTAATGTGGGTTGTTTGTTGGTTTGTATAGCTTAGGATTGGTGTGTGTGGTCTAGTATAGCCTTGTTAGAGCCTAGCATGACTTGTTAGACCTAATTAGTTGAGTTTAGCCTAGTTTGTACTTGGTTGACCTAGTTTGACTTCTAGGGTTGACCAAAGTTGACCAAGAGTTGACTTTGGCCTAAATTGACTTAGAATCATATAGAATGCATAGTAGGACTCCATTTTGATATTCTGGACTTGTTGTGACTTGTGTTGTTCTGATTAGGAGCCAGACACCACTCCTTGGACAGTACGTTTCATACCGGACACTCAGTTACAGGCGAGTACATTCTCTGATCATTTCATATCCTGCTTATAATTATATTCCTGCTTTAGATTACTATACTTGATGCTGTCATGACATTATCACGGATTAGTACTATACGGATCTCTTCATGCGATGTTATCCCCCTCGGGAGCATCGGGTACATTATGTCATGTGCGTTTCACTTTCATCATGTACTCCTATACTTTCGCTATACATGTACACTCTTGTGAATCATGTACTCTCATGTTCACAGAGCCTTCATGTATACTATCATGTGCACCCTTTTAAGGGCCCCATGTGATATCATGTACAATAACATAACCTGCTTAGATCCTTGTGTACTGATTGGGGAAAACGGGGTAGTGCTAGTAGTCTTGTGAACAATTCTTTAGTAGTGTAGATCATGTACAACTCTTTAGTGTAGATCATGTACCAATCTGTTCCGTTCACATGTGCTATTCTGTACTCTACATCACTAGCCACTGTTAGTTCTCTACTTATAGTAGATATTTCTATTACAGTTCTTTCTTCCTGTTTACATACTGTATTCCTCAGCACTTGTATCTTACTTTACTGCATGTTTATATTTTCTAACCTGCTATGAATTGTTGAGATGTACTGTGCTCGCTCCTGTCCTGACTGGACCTGTTGAAAATATTACAGAGGACGAGGAGGAGGCTTGCCTGGACACCTATTACGGGGCAGCCCTTGATGACACCTGTGAGCTGGACCCTCAGGAGGATCCAGCAGTAGCTGAGGACCTTCCCCCGACTGCCTAGACTAGATAGTTAGGCTTTTATCTATGTAGTTGGATTATGTTAGTTAGACTCTATTGGAGATCAGTTGTATATTCTTTTATTCTGAGACATTGTATTGTGGATTTCTGGGATTATCTTAGTCTGTTTTTATCTATTACATTTCCTTGAGTTCTATTTCATATCGTGCTATCTCTTCCTTAGTTGTGATTGAGTGCTATTGCTATGTCACCCCCATTCGGGGAGTATAAACTGTTTAGATATTTACATTGCTAGATGTTGTGACCTAGGACAGCGTTCTACCGCCGACACTGCGGCGTAGGCTGGACGTATTCACGTCTTGTGCCCTTACTCTAGGGTGCGGGTCGTGACACGTTTTTAGTGGTGGTCCATGCAGGTCTAGACTAGAAGTGTAGTGGTACTCGAACTAGAGTATCACTGCAGCCTGCTATAGGATATAGGATATTAATTTTAAGATACTCAATCACTTTAGGAAAATTTATTTTATTGCCATCTAAATCCTTTTGTCTGCTGATCCTTTGACTTATAATTGTCCGCCTTTGTTATATCGCTTCTTTCTCAGAAATTGATACTCTTGTTTGTCTATCTTCAGGATGGTAGAGACTCGTTCGCAGCGTGCCGTCCATAAGGATGCTATAGAGGGGACTTCTACCTCTCAGCCAGCTCGGCGAGGCCAGGGGACTGCAGCTCTTGTCACCTCAGCTCGTGTTGAGACATCGGCAGCCGCAGCAAGGGGTATGCACCCACCGGCTGGGAGGCAGGACCCGGACTTTCCAGAGGATCCTTTCCAGCCACTACCGCCTCCAGGACATGTGGACGCAGCTCAGATGTTCGTATATTTCCAGCAGTTCATAGACCGACAGCATGCTCGGCAGGATAGAGGCATGGAGTTGGCTGTCACGACAGCCGCAGCTCGACCGGTGGTACAGCAGCAGAGGACACCAGGGATCGAGCAATTTCAGAAGATGAGCCCCAGGGATTTCATGGGGACAGAGGGGATCCTGTATGCCGATGAGTGGATCGAGCATATGGAGGAGATCTTCCGCTTGGCCAGGATTCTGGCAGATCTTCAGATCGAGGCAGCAGCTAGCCGGATGCAAGATCTTGCTCGCACCTGGTATCAGTCGGACCCCAGGGTGGGGGTACCAGGGAAGACTTGGGAGCAGTTCAGGGGCTTCTTCAAAAAGAAGTTCTTCCCAGATTCAGCAGTCAGGGCCTTGGAGACCCAGTTTGAGAGCTTGGTCCAGGGGAGCCTCTCAGTCGAGGAGTATGCGGGAAAGTTTGGCCGTCTCGGCAGGTTTGTTGAGGGTCTGAGCGAGACGGCGAAGGCCCAGAGGTTCCGGAAGGGTCTGGTCAAGGAGGTCAAGTCCCTGACCAAGGGAAACAGAGATGCTACATTTGAGAAGATCTTGACGGGAGCCCTGCTAACAGAGGATGATCTTGAGCTTAGGCTCAAGAGAGGGAGAGACCCAGTTGGGGGCAGTAGCAGCAGCGGAGGCCAGGCCAAGAGGCCTCATTTTCAGCACCAGCAGCCGAGGCAGTTTCAGCCGCAGCCGATTCAGCAGAGGCCGGCTCACCAGCAGCAGTTTCAGCATCAGGCACCCAGGCACCAGACAGTCAGTTGCACCTTCTGCAAGAAGCCTGGGTATGTCTTCAACGAGTGCAGAAAGAGGTTCGGGAGGTGCCTTCTTTGCGGAGCGGCAGATCACCAGCTGAGGGATTGTGCTAGGTCTGGGGGACGAACAGCCCAGGGAAGAGGAGCCAGAGCAGCAGCAGGCCAGCAGCGGGGACCAGCCCTGCCGACTCAGCAGCAGAGGTTCGTCCAGCACTAGAAACAGGCCAGGGGAGGCCAGCAGGGGCGAGCTTTCGCCATGGCAGCAGAGGATGCGGAGGTCATCGGAGAGCTGATTGCAGGTTCGATTCTTCTCGACTCCAGTCCAGCATTTGTATTATTTGATTCCGGTGCATCGCATAGCTTCATTTCAGTATCTTTTGCGATTAGACACGGTATCATAGCTGAATCGTTGCCTAGGACTTATAAGATCACGACCGGGGGTGGTATTATCCTCATGAGTGATGTTTGTAAGGGTCGGAGAGTAGTTTTGGGAGGCCGTGAGTTGGAGGTGAGCTTGCTCGTAATGCCATTGCCGAACTACGATATAGTACTAGGCATGGATTGGTTGAGCAGGCACCACGCCAGCATCGATTGCAAAGGGGGTAGAGTTCTGTTCAGAGCGCCGGGGGAGCCAGAGTTCGAGTACTCCAGACGTCAGGCAGAGCAGAGCAGCAGAGTCTTCTGTGGAGTCTCGGTCGAGGAGCAGACGATTCCATACCCCTTGATAGCAGAGTATATGGATGTCTTCCCCGAGGAGTTGCCGGGACTGCCACCAGACAGGGACATTGAGTTCTCGATAGACTTGGTTCCAGGAGCGGAGCCCATCTCTCAGCATGTCTATCGGGTGAACAACAGCGAGTTGGTGGAGCTGAAGAAGCAAGTGGATGAGCTACAGGATAAGGGCTTCATCCGCTCGAGTTCATCGCCATGGGGTGCACCAGTGTTGTTCGTGCTGAAGAAGGATGGGTCAGTACGCATGTGTATTGACTACAGGGCACTCAACAACCTCACGATCAAGAACAGATACCCACTGCCGCGGATCGACGATCTATTTGACCAGTTGAGCGGAGCTCGGGTATTTTCCAAGATTGATCTGAGGTCGGGATATCACCAGGTGAAGGTGAAGGGGGAGGATATTCCCAAGACCGCTTTCAGGACGCGGTATGGACAGTTCGAGTTTTTGGTTATGCCGTTTGGGCTAACCAATGCACCAGCTGTGTTTATGAATCTTATGAACAAGGTGTTCCATCAGTATCTGGATCAGTTTGTGGTAGTGTTCATAGATGATATCTTGATATATTCCAAGACTGGGGAGGAGCACGAGAAGCATTTGAGGATAGTGCTGGAGATTTTTAGGAAGGAGCAGCTTTATGGAAAACTCTCCAAGTGTGAGTTTTTCTTGGACCGGGTGGATTTCTTGGGGCACGTGGTGACTGGAGGTGGTATCTCAGTTGACCCCAAGAAGATTGTAGCAGTTGAGGCATGGACAGCGCCGACTTCAGTTGCGGAGATCATGAGCTTCCTGGGGCTGGCAGGATATTATCGGAGATTCGTGCAGGATTTCTCCCGAATCGTAGAGCCGTTGACACGGTTGACCCGGAAGGATGCTGAGTATGTATGGTCAGAGGAGTGTCAGGCAGCTTTTGATGAGTTGAAGAAGCGGCTGACGACAGCTCCGATTCTGACGTTGCCTTCAGGATCAGGTGGATTCACTATTTATAGTGATGCTTCAGGCAAGGGGCTGGGTTGTGTGTTGCAGCAGCACGGGAAGGTAATTGCCTATGCTTCCAGGCAGTTACGTCCCCATGAGAAGAATTACCCTACCCACGACCTGGAGCTGGCAGCAGTGATTTTTGCTTTGAAGTCGTAGAAGCATTATCTGTATGGTGAGAGGGTGGAGATCTTCACAGATCACAAGAGCCTTAAGTATGTGTTCACTCAGAAGGAGTTGAACATGAGACAGCACAGATGGTTGGAGTTGATGAAGGACTTCGACATTGCACTGCAGTATCATCCAGGGAAGGCCAACGTGGTTGCCGATGCCTTGAGCAGGTATCCGACAGCCATGTGTTTGACCATGGATCGGCATTTGCTTGCCGACTTGGAGAGCCTTGGGATTGAGTGATCGTGCCGGGAGTGCAGATGCAGCTGTGGGGGATACAGATTCAGTCAGATTTGATGGACAGGATCAAGGTGGCCCAGTTTCAAGATGTGGCTTTTCAGAGTATCAGAGAGCATATCAGTATGGGAGTGGGGGATCCTGAGTTCTCACTTGCAGAGGATGGTGCCCTGAGGCACGGTGCCAGGTTATGTGTGCCTAGCGGGGAGCTCAGAGAGCAGATTATGCAAGAGGCCCACAGATCTCAGTACTCTATATACCCGGGTGCCAACAAGATGTACCGAGATCTGCGGGAGCACGTATGGTGGTCAGGAATGAAGCGGGAGGTGTCCCAGTTCGTAGCTAGATGCTTGGTCTGTCAGCAGGTCAAGGCAGAGAGGCAGAGGCCCGGTGGATTGTTGCAGCCGCTGCCCATTCCCGAGTGGAAATAGGAGCATATCACGATGGACTTCGTATCAGGATTGCCGCGTACTCCAAGAGGGAAAGACGCGATTTGGGTCATCGTGGACAGGTTGACCAAATCGGCCCACTTCTTGCCATTCAAGGTGGGTACGTATACAGAGAGGCTGGCGGAGATGTATATACGGCAGATAGTCAGGATCCACGGAGTTCCCGTCAGCATCATCTCAGATCGGGATAGCCGTTTTACTTCCTATTTCTGGAGGAGTCTGCAGACCAGCTTGGGCACTCAGCTCAAGTTTAGTACTGCATACCACCCCCAGACGGACGGACAGTCAGAGCGGACTATTCAGACCCTTGAGGATATGCTGCGGACGTGCGTCCTGGACTTTGGAGGTTCTTGGGAGGATCATCTTCATTTGGTGGAGTTTGCTTATAACAATAGTTTCCAGGCCAGCATCGAGATGTCACCTTTTGAGGCACTGTACGGGCGTAGGTGCCGTACACCCTTATCCTGGGATGATGTTGGTGAGCGAGCTTTGCTGGGGCCAGAGATGATTGTGGATGCGGCCGAGAAGGTGAAGCTCATCAGGGACAGACTTCGCGTGGCGCAGGACAGACATCGGCACTGGGCCGATAGCCACCGGAGGCCCTTGGAGTTTGAGGTACAGATTAGAGTAGGATTAGATTTAGGTTGTTGTTTGTGATTTTTGATCATGTTGTTATTTATTTTAATTGAGACCTTGCTTGTGATTAGGTCGGAGACCAGGTTTTCTTGAGGATATCTCCGACTCATGGTACGATACGTTTTAGTGGAGGCGGGAAACTTAGCCCGTGCTTCATCGGCCCTATCGTTATCAGCGGGAGAGTCGGTGACGTGGCTTACAGGCTAGACTTGCCGCCTGCACTTGTGGGGGTCCACAACGTATTCCATGTATCACAGTTGAGACGGTACGTGGCTGACCCTAGCCATGTGCTCGATCATTCGGAGATTGAGGTGGGTCCTTCTCTCAGCTATCCAGAGCAGCCTGTGGAGATTCTGGATCGACGGGAGAAGGTTCTGAGGAACCAGGTGATACCCTTGGTGCGCGTCGCATGGAGGCATCATTCTCCAGGAGAGTCTACCTGGGAGCGGGAGGATGAGATGCGCGAGCGGTACCCTTATCTTTTTGGACCGTGAGGTATACTTTCTATCCTTCTCATCAGTTGTATTTCGCCTTTCAATTTTGAGGACGAAATTCTTTTAAAGAGGGTAGATTTGTCATTACCACATTTCTAGTTTGAGGGAAAATTTGTCATTTTTGGGGTAAATAAAATTTATTAGTATTAATTAGAATTTATGGGAATTTTTAGAATTTATTTTGGATTTATTTGGACTAGTTTGATTTTTGGCCAGTTTTGACTCATGTAGACCAACCTAGAAACTAACCATAGTTAGTTGGGCTTGGTTAGGTCAAGTGACCCTAGTCTAACCTAGAGAGACTCAAGTTAGTGGTTAGTGATTCATAGGACTTGAATTAGGAATGTGGAAACCAATTGATTTGATAAATGGCTTGTGGTTTCACAAGTCATTTTGTGACTTAGCTAGATTGGACTAACAAACCTAGCTCAACCCTAACCCAAAGCCAAGTGGTCAGCCACCCTAGCTGAACCTAGGGATTCCCCTATTATAAATACACTCCTAATTTTTAGGCTAGCCTCCCTCCTTAGGAAAAATAGATCCAAGAAGAAAGAGGTGAGTTCTTGTCTTAGTAAATTCATTAAAATTCCATAATAGGTCCTAAAATCTCCAAATTTGTTGTAATAGTTTCTAATGATGATTTTCTTGCTGCTATGAATGTTTGGTTCAGTTTGGATTTGATTTGAAGGATTTGGGATACCAAGTGAGGAGCTAACAAAGGGCTTTTTCCATTGAAACTTCTCAAGAAGGTATCTCTCTCTTTTCTCCATGAAACTCCATGTAGTCTTCACCAATAGGAAGCCCTAAGGGTCCCCCTAGGGTTTGGATAAGTTTCGTTCCTGGTGTCGGAGCTTTCGTGTCCGTTCTGGACACGTATCAGTGACCATGCAATGTGTTCGACGAAATGCCTCAAAGGGCATTTCGATCGATTTATTTGATTCTTTTTGAATAGGAAATTAGGTTTTACTATTGCCTAGGTATTCCTGTTCTTCTTATGAGGTTTTGGTGTCGTGTCGTGTCGAATCAGACACATGCACATGCGGGTGGACACGCGCGCGCATGGCAGTGCATCCCCTGCTTCTCGTGGTCTCGTGCTCGATGCACAGGCCACGTGGCGAGCTGGGATTTGACAAGGGGATGGGGGAAGTGTCTGACATGAGGGCCCCCAAGCCTCGAGTCGTCTCGTGTCATGTCGGACACGCACGAGACACTGCACTGGATTTCTGTGTCTGTTGCACGTGTGTGTTATTTTGAGTTTTTGAATGTGGACACGCCGTGTCAGGCTTTGGGGTGACACGAGATGATATGTGGGGTTGGGCACAAGGGATGTTTACATTTTTTCCAATCATTAGATTAAAGATTAATTGATTTTTGCTATTCAATTTCCCATTTAACCAAATGTCTGATACTGTCAATAGTTCCTGTACATTCCAGTTTTTCTAAATTTGATTTTGTAAATGATCTTAACCTATTAATCACTGATTAGTTCATGTTTTAAAAACTCTAATCTATTCTCCTCTATGTGATCAAATTGTGGTTATGTTGTGTATTGATTGGTGGGGTTTTGATTCCATATTGGGTGACAGTATAAACTGATTTTGAAATCAGATTTTAGGAGTATTGGACTGGGGTCCTTGCCTATCCCTGAGCTTGTCCTGTGCTCCTAAATCTGAGATTCAAAACATGAGTTAGGGTGTCATTTTTCTTTAACCTGGAACTGAATTGATGTTCCACAGTTGTGTATCAATGTTTGATTTATCCTCTACACCACAGCACTGTCCTTTTAATACAAAATCTGAGTATAGGGGAGTAATTTGTAAACTGGGTTTAGTTTGAAACTGAGTTGGGAGGCATGGATTGGTTTCCTTCCTTCCTTTGTAAACTGGGATTTGATACATGACTGATTTCCTTTTCTTGTTATTCCTGTCACTTGTATTTCCTGCCACTTGACACCATTGCACAGTTCACACATCCTTCACTGTTATTTCCTACACTTTTATAACTTGTCCTGCATACTGCCCTATATTCTCATTCACTGTCATTTACTAATTTCTGCCTATCACCTATACACACACACAGTACACACTGTTACTGATTCCCTTCAATAACCTGAAATGATTGATGTTGTTATCTTTTCTCTCATTCACTGTTTATTTTCCTGTACTCTTGTTAGCCTATGTACACAGCCTCCTCTTCACTGCTTTTGATTTCTGAAATATTTTCCTGTACACTGTTGCCACACACATACACCCTGCCATTATTTTCCTGTACACATTTTTAGTACACACCCTTTGTTTTCCTGTCTTTTAATGCTCACTGCTATGCACACACAACTGTTCTACATGCACTGTTATCTATTTTTCCTGCAACTTAGACACACACACCATTTCACATATACACAGGCCCACACTTGTTCATTGTCATTGTAATTCCTGCACTCATGTTAGCCTCTAACACACCAGTATACACATTCACACACATATTACTCTCTATCCTTCTCTCCTTATGCCTAGTCTTTCCATGTGTAGACTATATGTCTAGTATGTAGACATATATGATAATGTATATATAGTGTAATATAAGTGTGGTTTAATTTATAGGTTATGATAATTGTAGGTTGTAGATAGTGAGAATCAAACGAGGTATGGTTATCATAGGCATGTATTTTATATATATGCTCTTTGTATATGGTATAGGTGTAAGCCTTACACATGTATACATGAAGCTCATGATAAATAGCTAGTGTGAGGTAAATTAATGTGGGTTGTTTGTTGGTTTGTATAGCTTAGGATTGGTGTGTGTGGTCTAGTATAGCCTTGTTAGAGCCTAGCATGACTTGTTAGACCTAATTAGTTGAGTTTAGCCTAGTTTGGACTTGGTTGACCTAGTTTGACTTCTAGGGTTGACCAAAGTTGACCAAGAGTTGACTTTGGCCTAGATTGACTTAGAATTATATAAAATGCATAGTAGGACTCTATTTTGATATTCTGGACTTGTTGTGACTTGTGCTGTTCTGATTAGGAGCCAGACACCACTCATTGGACAGTACGTTTCATACCGGACACTCAGTTACAGGCGAGTACATTCTCTGATCATTTTATATCATGCTTAGAATTATATTCCTACTTTAGATTACTATACTTGATGATGTCACGACATTATCACGGATTAGTACTATACGGATCTCTTCATGCGATGTTATCCCCCTCGGGAGCATCGGGTACATTATGTCATGTGCGTTTCACTTTCATCATGTACTCCTGTGCTTTCGCTATACATGTACACTCTTGTGAATCATGTACTCTCATATTCACAGAGCCTTCATGTATACTATCATGTGCACCCTTTTAAGGGCCCCATGTGATATCATGTACAATAACATAACCTGCTTAGATCCTTGTGTACTGATTGGGGAAAACGGGGGAGTGATAGTAGTCTTGTGAACAATTCTTTAGTCGTGTAGATCATGTACAACTCTTTAGTGTAGATCATGTACCAATCTGTTTCGTTCACATGTGCTATCCTGTACTCTACATCACTAGCCACTGTTAGTTCTCTACTTATAGTAGATATTTCTATTACAGTTCTTTCTTCCTGTTTATATACTGTATTCCTCAGCACTTGTATCTTACTTTACTGCATTTTCTAACCTGCTATGAATTGTTGAGATGTACTGTGCTCGCTCCTGTCCTGACTGGACCTGTTGAAAATATTACAGAGGACGAGGAGGAGGCTTGCTTGGACACCTATTACGGGGCAGCCCTTGATGACACCTGTGAGCTGGACCCTCAGGAGGATCCAGCAGTAGCTGAGGACCTTCCCCCGACTGCCTAGACTAGATAGTTAGGCTTTTATCTATGTAGTTGGATTGTGTTAGTTAGACTCTATTGGAGATCAGTTGTATATTCTTTTATTCTGAGACATTGTATTGTGGATTTCTGGGATTATCTTAGTCTGTTTTTATCTATTGCATTTCCTTGAGTTCTATTTCATATCGTGCTATCTCTTCCTTAGTTGTGATTGAGTGCTATTGCTATGTCACCCCCATTCGGGAAGTATAAACTGTTTAGATATTTACATTGCTAGATGTTGTGACCTAGGACAGCGTTCTACCGCCGACACTGCGGCGTAGGCTGGACGTATTCACGTCTTGTGCCCTTACTCTAGGGTGCGGGTCGTGACAGTTCACGGTTGAACCGGTTCAACCGGCCGGTCCGGTCCAGTTTTTAAAACGTTGGTTCCCCCTACGACGAATCGGTTTCCAAGGCCTTGAAATATCGTTCGAGG
>JANAVB010011035.1:0-45199 GCA_029216955.1 Iris pallida | reverse complement strand
GGGGGAGGCCAGGCGGAGGGGAGGCGCCTGCGAGGGCCGACGGGGAGGTCAGCCGGGGGACGGAGGGAAGACGTGGCTGGTTAGGCACCGCGGGGGCGAGGGGCCGTGAGGGGACGGCGAGCGGGGTGCGAGTCGGAGCGGGGGGAGGAAGGTCGGAGGGGGGGACAGGGGGGCGGCGGAGACGTGCAGGGGGGGGCCCGAGGATGGAGGGGTCCGGTGATACGCCTGGGGGGCGACAAGGTCGACGCGTCGAGCACGACGACGCCCTCGGCGAGGACAGCCGCACTGCGGGCCAGCGACGGTGAGCAGCCAGGTGAGGGCGGAGGGAGCTGCCATGCGGGGTCGCGGTGGAGACGAGGGGTAGGTGGAGCTCCGAAGAGGGGGGCTCCACAGTCTGCCGGCCGGCCCGTCGGGGAAGAAGACCGGACCCGCCCACCACCCAAGGAAAGGAGCGGTGGGGGAGCCCAATGGGCGGCCGGTCGATTCCTCTTCCCCATCATATATATATATATATATATATATATATATATATATATATATATATATAGAGAGAGAGAGAGAGACCCCCATCTCTCATATATTGCCCTGCAACCAATCAAATTCAAGGCTAAGTCCCCACTACCAATGGTGTACTAGGCCTGTTCTTCGGCCATCAACACACAAGTGATCCTCATACCTACTCAAATGTCTAATTCTCACCTATAAGCACTCACACACTCACACAATAACAAACGACATCAGTCCACATCTATACATGTAGACATACAAACCCATGTGGCATACAAGGTACGTACACAATATTGCTCTGCTGCCATGAACCTGAGCCCATCTCCTCTCTCTAACACAATCCCTTAGCTAACTACTATACTGCCAAGTCTTCCTAACCCAAGTCCCAAAGTCTGAATACCTATAATGTATAACACAAAACATATAAAGAATATAATGTATGATATATGCCCTATTATAGGTATATGCTATATACCTAGTATAACTCATGGGTATCTCACTTATGCATATGTGCATACAGAGGAAGTGGGATATCTGAACTCTGGAGGCAAGGCACCCAAGTGCAGGTTACAGCGGAGTATAGGACCTGTCCTGCTGTAGGACATACAATGCTTAGGTTGTATGATGTAGAGTATCTAAGTTGAATGCAGGATGTAGCTAATACAGGTGAATGCAATAGTGTAGGCAGTGCTCTGATGCAAGACAGTAAGGGGGTATGGTAATGGTTCATATGTAGTGAAGTAATGGTGTATTGTGAATGCAGCATAAGTGAATATATTTGCAGATAATGCAAGTGTCATGCAATATTGAATGCAGGTAATACAATTGTTGCAGGATGCAGAACATCAAGAAGGGTATGCATGATACAAGATGGGGATGCAGGAAAAGTGAATACTTGATGCAGTGGCATGTGCTATGGCACTGAGTTTCAATAGTGCAAACAATTTATGAATGCAAGAGGTGAATCTGTAGTGTTGTTGTAGGAAAATACCTATGTTCTGATACCAGATGTGTATCGGAGAATGTTAAAGTGGTCTGAACTCAAGTGCTCAACCTGAATATGATGGCTGGACATGTGAAGTGGTCGATCACTCAATAGGAATAATAGGATTGATAACAAGTGGTAAATAGACAGAATATTTTTTGAATGCAGGAATTGCACATGTGATGGATGAGGATTGAATGAAGAATGGGGTTAATGTATTGTTGCCTAAGACTGAACAAGACCCCACAAACAAAGCTAAGGTATGCACAGAGAATAGGGATTGCTCATGATGAGCAAGACAGGATATTTTCATTTATACCCAAGCTGGTTTGAACACAGGTGCAATGGTCATGACAGGGCAGTTGGTTTGCAAGGATGACCAAGATGTTGAGTTCATGAATGAGTGATGCAGGAAATGTTATGCAGTGGTTAATGCAAGGTAAGGTAATGCAGGACGACTCTAGTGGGAATGCAGTGAGGTGCATGCATAGTGAATCATTGTAATCGTGCAATGCAAACCATAAGCTCCTATAATGGACACATAAATCTCTAAGCTATAGGTCTATACAATCTCTCTCTGGTCAGAACAAGGGATATATCTCACCCAAACCAAAAAGGACTGCACAAATGTTTAAGAAGAACCAGGGAGCAAATATTACAAAACTCCATGAACCCGAGCCCCCCCTTCAGCAATAACTTATCAAATTCATATTTGTGCCCCTAGACAATACCCTACAGTGATATACTATACAAAAACAATAGAAAAACCAACTTACAACTAAAAATTAAATATTCAAAACCTTAAGAGTTATTTCGTCGAATACTTGATGTGCGTATCTGATATCCTCGTGATACGCACTCTGAATTCATCCAAACTTGACCCAAAGTATGCCTACATGCTCTTCAACACTAGCATGACCTAATCTACCAATTTTACAAACCCTAGATTCCTAATTTTGGGTTCCCCAATTTGTACTCAATACAATGGAAATAACCCTCAAATAGAAGAAGAAGCCTCAACTCCTCTCTAATGGCACCCTAATGCAAATGGGGTCCTAAATGAAAGTAGTTACACTAATAAACTGGAATAGAAGGGTTTAGAGAGCTCATACCAAAAGAAAGATGGATTCCCAATGTAAAATCCTTAGATCTAGAATCCCTCCAAGCTTCAAGGCTCCAAATTCTTCCATATCCTTTCTAGCTAGCCAATAGAGCCTTCTCCTTCCCAACGGAAAGAGAATGAAATGAATTGGGTCAATTTGGAGGAAATTTGGGTGTAGGAACAATTTGGGGAAAAAGCTCCTAAATTAGGACTTAAAATGAAAATAGAAGAGGAAGAAGATGAAGTGGGGTTTTATAAACAATATGGGCTGCCATATGATTTAGGGTTAGGGTTTCAGACAAGGGGATAGGTCCACTACATCCCTCTCTTTAGTCATGACAAGTTAGGGATTAAACATCTCTTCCTAATTAGGTGTTTAGTCAACCTTCTAGCTAATTCTCCTAATCTAGCTAGAGACTAACTAAAGTTCAATTAGGCTAGTCCAAATCATCTAGTTGGATGGTTATGACAAGTTAGTTTAGGTCCTCTAGGATCACTAACCACTATTCTAGTCAAAGGCTAACCATTCGTCATTTTAAGAATAACACATATACACTATTTAATTATTTAAATAATTAACTAAAATATAAAGTTTTAATTTTGAAAATTAATTATCGCTCAAGATATAATATGAGATCACACTAATAACAGTAATTAGGAAAAAGTCAAAAATGCCCCTGTTCCAGGAAAGTGGTGGTTACATATGCAATAGATATCCATATAGTTATTAGTAAGTACCTTAAACATTTGCAACTACGACTTAGACATTGGATAATAAATATTATGCTTATCGAGATGCGTACATGTAACTGCCTATTTCAAAAATAAGGTTAATTTTGAACTTTTGTAAAATTGATTATTTAATAATAGGTTTAAACATGTTATTGATTTTTAGTGACTTTGATTATTTTAATATTATTAAATTAGTGTTTTGTTATTTTGTTCTTTGACTAGTATAACCTTAGAGCTGCTTAGCCTAGAGACTAACCATGACCATGGAGGCCTAACCCACGTGACTAGATTAGCTAATTACCACTTTTTAGTCTAAGGATATTTTGGTCATTTTATAACTTTTAAATTATTTAGGATTTTGATTAATTGGTAAATTTTATATTATTTTAATAAAATTTAAATTGGTATTGTGATTTTATCATTTTTCATATTCTAATATTTTGTGAATATTTATGTATTAATATTGTATTTTGGAATTTTATTTGATCGGGTTTGAGTTTTGTCTCATTTCGACTTGTGTTAGTGACCCGGGTCTGTTTTGGACCTAACTGGAACCGACCACCTTGTCTTGACCAAATCCAGATATTTATATTTGACTAATTCTTTTTGATTTTAGTAGGATTAGGAATTAGAATTAGATTTAGAACTTAGAATTTGGAGTTTTCAAGTTACCATTTTGACCCCAACTCAAAACCACTCATTTCTTTGACTTGGAGGGCATTTTGGTAAATTGCCAAATGCCCCCAACCCTCTAAAATGTGGCCGGCCAGCAGCAAACACCCCCTCCCTTCTTCTCATTGCAAGAAAGCTCTCTTTTTCTTCCTTTCTCTCATTCTCCAAAAAAACCCTTTCTTTTTCCTTTGGATTTTAAGCTCCAAAGTAAGTCAAATCTCTTCTAATTCTCTTCCATATTCTAGATCTCTCTCTAATCTTGGTGCTAACCCTTGTTTATCTCTTATTTGTAATTTTTATCTAGGTAGAACCTAGCATGGAGGGGTTGGAAGCTTAGATTTGGCTCTTGACCCAAAAAAACCAATTTTGGGACTTTTTCTTGGGATTCCAACTCCCAAGAGGTAAACCCTAACTCTAACTCTTATAATTGCTCCTAATTAGTGTCATTTTCATATTAGAGGATACCCGAGGCGTAGGACAACCCATTAAAAGAGGTTTGGAACCCATTGGACTCAATTGGGGACTTTCGGGCGTAGGTTTAGTGCCAATTTTTGGGCTAGGCGTAGGACTACTGCTGGGGGCTCTGTTGCTGAAATGCCTGGAACTGAGGCGGCAAGGGCCTCGGTAATGGATACTGCTGCTGCTGGACCGGAGCTGGTCCTCTCACCGAAGAACTAGAAAGGTTGGTCGAGGATGAACCACCCCTGTTCGGGCAGGATCCAACCCTATGGTCTGGTGCTCCACAAGCCAGACACAATCCCTGTACCCTACGGCACTCTGCCACCACATGGCCTGGCTTCCCACAATGAGAACATCCCACTGCGGAAGACTGCTTCTGCTTCTGCTGCTGCTGAGGGTGTGTCGAAATTGAATGCCGAACCGACGTCACTGAGGCCTCTCGCCTCGGAGCTCCAATAGTCAAAGCCCTGGCTGCCGGGGCTGGTGCTGAAGACTGATTCATCTGGCCGTGAGATCTCTTCCGACCTCCGGTCCTATCCACGATCCTCTGGGAGTATACTCATGCCTCCGGGCTGCTCTCAAGACTGCATCAAAGTCTGATGCTCAAACTGCTCAACCGCCAACAAGATCTCCAGGTGAAGTCCCTGCTGGAATCGCTGGGCTCTATCATACTCGGTTGCCACCAAAGTGGGAGCAAACCGACTGAGTCTGGAAAACTCGGCCGCATATCCGTCGACCGTTCTGCCCAACTGCTTCAGATTGGTAAACCTTGTCTGCAGATCATACCGAGCCACGGCATCGAAATACTTGGTCTGGAATCTCTCTCTGAATACTGCCCAAGCAATGGGTGCTACTAATCCAACGGCCTGCGCTGCCCACCAGCTGCGGGCAAGATCTAACAACTGCAGGCGCACAACGGCCACCTTCTCGTTCTCTGGGGTCCTGGCTGCTTCTAGAATCACCTCTGTGTCCTAAAGCCATGCATCTGCTGCGATTGTATCTTCACTACCGTCGAAGAAGGGAGGGTTCAAGCGCTTGAAGCTGTTGGCCGTGCTGTTCCCTGGATGACCGCCTCTGGTCAAAGCATCTGCCACTGCCTGTTGCAATGCATCTCCACGACGATCTTGAGAAGCTATCAAGGTCCTGACGAGTCCTACCAAAGTGCCATCATCAGGCTCGGCAGGCTGAACTGGCTGGACTGGTAGTTCTCCGCCAGAAGGCACAACTCTGGAGGCTACTCCGGAATGCTGGGCTTGATCTCCAGGTTGCTGCTGGTCCGCGGGGTGCTCTGCCTTGCTGATCGGTAGGACCACGAACAATACCGCTGAGGAAGACGACATAGGGAACAATAAGGAAGGACGAGGACAGATCAACGATACAAGCACATGATCAGGACAATAATCCAGGGATTTATAAGATACGAGCAGAGATCAAGGACGAATACTGATTGAGACATCTATTCGGTAAACCCTCATATATCTTGATTTACAAGACCTGCATGGGCCACCACTTAAACCATGTCACGCCCCAGAACCCGAATACTGGAGAAAGGGGGCAGACATAGCCAGCTACGTATATGAAATGGAATCCATCTCGCTATACGGTCACGGCTGTCTAGATACATGAGGGTTTATCTACAAGCCAACAGTCTCTTAAGGTCATAAACAAGCCTAGTGTCTCAATCACAGCAAGTAAGTAAAAGTCACAAGATGTATGATCATTAAATATACAATAGTAAGGCGTCCCAAATATTACATATTCAGTTGATCATGAAGCTAGTCGTTACAAAATATCAGGACTAACGAGAGTTTAGTCATACATGATCAACCCTAGGATCTGTCAATCATGTTACAGCCCGTAGGCAGACAGTAAGTAAGTGCAATCGAGCTAAACAGGTGCTCGTTGGCTAAACGCCTCAAAAGAATATTTTACAATAGAGAGGGAGAGCCAAAAATAATCCACTCGTTGCCAGGGTTCCGTCTAGTGGCCACCATCTGGCTGGAAGGTCGGTAGATCCTCTGGAGCTACTCCGAAATCTGGCCACACAAAACCAGCTGGGTCAGACCCCAGAAAGAGCAAGTGCCACAAAGGAGGCTTCACTTAAGAACCAAAACCAGCAATCAGCACAAGATATAAATAAAGTAAGAACTGGAAATAAAAAAAATATACCAGGATGATATACGACGAGATAACCATAGAACTATTCAGATAACCAGGTTACAACCCGTAAACCAAACAAGGACCGGGGTTGTAACCCTTCGTCTGAACAGAACTTGGAATTCTCACCATTTATCGGTAAAATAAATACAAGCATTCTGGTCATACAACAATCTGGAACAGGATCAGGGCAAGACTAGACTGGTTAGACTCCATCCAATCATTTCACGGCCAAGCAAGAATTATGGCTTGATACTTTAACTAACTAGGGTTGTCACAAGCCTAATTACTAACAAGATGCAGTGAGATTATTCCACAGCCACAAGCCCTGCAGACCATCCATGTTACCCAGGTCAAAATTAGGGGTTGCATTCAGGTGGGTACACCGTCCAGGAAATGCATGTACCCTTAGGTAGCTTGAAGGGTGCAACACATGACAGTGTGCTGGAAATGTGCCCTACTCGACGGCAGGCTACAGATCCCAAGCGCGCCCAGGTAACGGGATTGCCTGTAGCTGGGAAATCTCTCTCATGACTAATGTATTAATCTAGTTATTAGCCTTAGTCCATTTTAGTAGGTACTCCTGACCGTGGTACTCAGTAGTCCATGTCCTAGACATGATGCAAGACAGGACTGGATTATTTATACAAACACAATCGCCCACGGTGTCCAGATTAATTATACAGGTCATGTCATGTCAGGTAGCCGTCGCAACAGCTATTCGAGATAATCATGCCAGGTTATCATGCCAAGTGGCTTGTCAGGAGTGCGCTACGATGGGCCACTATCAGGTCATGCCAGGTTATCATGCCAAGTGTGCTTGTCAGGAGTGCGCCACGACGGGCCACTATCAGGTCATGCCAGGTTATCATGTCAGGAGTGCACCACTCCGGGTCACTATCACGTCATGCTCAATTATCAATTCCAAATATCAAGTAAATTCGTGATTATCAAGTTCATGACAAAAGGCGTAAGGATATAAAATGGGCGTAAATATCTTATAAATATCAATAGAGGGCTATAGAAGAGCCAAGCTTAAGGAAAATAAAACCAAATCTGACACGCTGACATAAGACCAAGTCAGCCAAAGGCCATACGCTCAGAGCAAAGTCATACGCTCAGGCCAACCTACGCTCAGGTCAAGCCACGCTCAGGTCAAGCCACGCTCAGGTCAAGCCACGCTCAGGTCAAGCGTATGCAAGTCATACGCTTCCAAAGGCAGCGTATGGGGACTATACGACTCCTTGTCAAGCAAGCGAGCGTATGCGAGTTATACGCTCCCAAAAGGCAGCGTTGGGGTCCATACAACTCATTGTCAAGCAAGCGAGCGTATGCGAGTCATACGCTCCCAAAAGGCAGCGTATGGGGTCCATACGACTCCTTGTCAAGCAAGCGAGCGTATGCGAGTCATACGCTCCCAAAAGGCAGCGTATGGGGGTCTACGCTGCACTAAAGAGCGCGCGCAACTCAGTGGCACAAGCTAAAAAAGCTCGTGCACTGCTCACTGTTTTCTCCAAACGCAAGAACTCCATGGGTTAAACCCAAAGCTTCAAAAGTCCATAACTTGGTCAAAATAAGTCCAAATCCAACTTTGCAAAGTTCTATCTTGGGTGAAATTCAATTCTCTACAACATGGAACCATCAAAACTTAAAAACAAAGAAGTTTGATAGATCAAAACCACCAAAATCTGAAAATAACTAATTCTAGATCTACAAAATTAAAGCTTCAAAATGGAAAATGACAAGTTCTAATGTGTCTTAGAAACATGAAGAGAAGCTAATGGAATAATAAAAACGGGCTCTCTTGTGGAAGCAAGTTGCACTTGCCTAGACCTCTCTCTTCTCTCTTTGGTAGGTGAAGGGAGTAAATAAGAAAGAAGAAGGTGAATAATGAAGAGAGAGAATGAAGAGGGCTAATAAATACAAATGGTGGTGGTAGGTAGGGGGTTCACCTTGGGTTCATCATGAACCCAATCAAAACCAAGCCAAGCCGAACCAACCAACCCGAACCAGGAATAAACCAAGCCAAGCCATGAAGAAAACTAAATAAGGACATCAATACAAGAATAAATACGTACACGTATTCCAGAAATCGTAATACGAACCACAGGCATTACAACGCTACCCACCTTAAAAGAATTCCTCCTCGGAATTTAATCAAGAGCTAGAGGAGCAATGACAAGCTACATTAATCACATGCAAGCTATAACTAGGCAGACAATCACTCATTCAAGCAAGGAATCGAAGGCATGAGGCATAAGAAAGATATTATACCTCACGAGTCAAACAAGTCGGGATATCGCGATCGGATATCATCCTCACGCTCCCACGTTGACTCCCCCAAAGAGTGATGACCCCAAGCAACTCGGACTAACTTGATAATCTTATTCTTAGGGTCTTCTCTCTCCGGTCCAATATAGACACGGGCCTCTCCTCATACGAAAGGTTGGTACCAACAACCAATTCCGAATGATCCAGGATGTGGCTCGGGTCCAGGATATACCGTCGTAATTGGGATACATGGAACACGTCATGCACCTCGCTTAACGACGGTGGAAGAGCGAGACGATAGGATCATCTCCTACTCGCTCCAGAATGTCAAACGGTCCTAAATACCTAGGACTAAGCTTGTTCCGTACGCCGAAACGAATGACGCCATGGTTAGGCGAAATCCTCAGGAATACATGATCGCCGACCGAAAACTCGAGAGGGCGCCGATGAGAATCGGCCCAATGGCACTGGCGATCTTGGGCAACTCGAAGATGATCTCTGACTCGTCTGACCACTTCAACTGTCTGGGCAATCATTTCTGGACCGAGCATCTGTCTATCTCCAACATCATCCCAGGCTAGCGGGGATCTGCACTTCCTACCATACAGTGCCTCGAACGGTGCCATCTGGATACTGGCCTGAAAACTGTTGTTATACGAGAATTCCACCAGGTGCAAGTGATCTTCCCATGAACCACCGAAGTCAAGTGTGCAAGACCGTAACATGTCTTCAAGAGTCTGGATCGTACGCTCCGACTGGCCATCCGTCTGCGGGTGATAAGCTGAGCTGAACTGAAGATGAGTCCCTAAACTCTCTTGCAAGCTACGCCAAAAGCGCGATGTAAACCTTGAATCTCGGTCCGAGGTGATACTGACTGGGTTACCATATAATCTGATGATATGCCTGAGGTACATCTCCGCTAGCTGAGCCGTCGACTGACCAACTCTGAACGGGAGAAAGTGCGCTACCTTGGTAAGCCTGTCCACAATGACCCAAATAGCATCTCTACCAACTGGGGATCTAGGAATCCAGTCACGAAATCCATGGTTATATGCTCCCATTTCCATTCCGGAATCGGCAAGGGCTGAAGAAGTCCCCGGTCTGATGTTCGGCTTTAACTTGTTGGCAAACCAAACATCGAGAGACAAATCGAGCTATCTCCCGTTTCATGCCATTCCACCAGAAATGCTGCTGAATATCATGGTACATCTTCGTACTGCCGGGATGGATGGAATACTGCGAACTGTGCGCTTCTGACATGATCTCCTGCCGGATATCTCCGCTGGGTACACAAAGACGCTTACCAGTCGAAGTGTACCATCCTCATGAATGCATAACTCTGGTCTTTGTCCTGCCTCACACTCTGCTCTGAGTCGCTGAAGCTTGGAATCTGCCGACTGCACCATCCGGATCCTCTCGACTATAGTGGACTGAACTTCATGCTGGCCATCAATGCCACACTGGAAGGGAGAACAACTTTAATACCCATCTTCTGAATATCTGCTAAAGGTCTTGTGTGCGTTAGAAATCCTCCCTCTCCTGCTCAATGCATCCGCAACAACATTGGCCTTCCCAGGATGATACTGCAGGTCGACATCATAATCAACAAGAAGCTCCAGCCACCTCCTCTGACGCATGTTAAGATCCTTCGGGTGAAAATATACTTCAGGCTCTTGTGGTCGGTAAAAATCCCACCTGTCTCCATACAAGTGCCTCCACAACTTAAGTGCAAACACCACTGCTGCCAGCTCCAAGTCATGGGTTGGGTAATTCCTCTCATGATCACGAAGTTGTCGTAACGCATAAGCTATACCTTCCCATGCTGCATCAGAACACATCCTAACCTCTGCCTGAAGCATCACAGTACACTGAGAATCCTCCGGTCCCATCTGGAAGCGTAAGAATAGGAGCTGTTATCAGGCCTCGCTTCAACTGCTCAAAAGAACTCTGACACTCTGCTGTCCAAACAAACGGTACATCCTTGTCAACTGGGTCACGGTGCTGATATCCGAGGAAAGTCTGAAACAAATTGCCGGTAATAGCCGGCCAATCCAAGAAAACTACGAACCTTTGCAACTGTGCTGGGCACTGGCCATGACTCAATAGCCACAATCTTCTAGGATCCACTTCTACTCCTCCTCGAGTGATGATATGACCAAAGTACGAAATGCGATCGAGCCAGAACTCGTATTTACTGAACTTGGCATATAACTGGTGCTCTCTAAGGATCTGAAGAACTATACGGAGATGCTGCTCATGCTCCGTCTCACTCTTGCTGTAGACCAAAATGTCATCCAAGAACACAATCACAAACTGATCCAAGTAAGGCATGAAGATGCGATTCATGAGGTCCATGAATACTGCCGGCGCATTGGTGCTCCAAAAGGCATAACAAGGAATTCCCAATGCCCATATCTCGATCTAAAAGCTGTCTTCGGGATGTCCTGCTCTCTGACTCTGATCTGATGATAACCTGAGCGCAAATCAATCTTCAAGAATACTGAAGCCCCCTTGAGTGATCAAACAAGTCATCTATCCTCGGAAGAGGGTATCTGTTCTTGATTGTCACTGAGTTCAAGGTACGGTAATCAACACATAACCTGGATGTACCATCCTTCTTTTCACAAGAAGCATCGGGGCTCCCCAAGGCGATCCACTAGCACGAATGAATCCCTTGGTTCTGAGTTCTTCAATCATCTTGTACAATATCTCCAACTCTGATGGCGCCATCCTGTAGACTCTCTCTGACACTTGTAGGCCTCAAAAATGAAAGTCACGCTGAGTTGATCAAGACAGAGTCAAGAGTCACGCTCAGTTGATCCAGACAATATAAACAAATCATGCTGGGGACAGCTCATCATTTGTCAGAGAGTAATTATGACTGACAGCACAACAGTCGAAGAATGTCTCCTCGTATGCCACGTATGCACAGAACTCGATAGATCATCGCCGTCTATTGCGTGATTTTCAAAATCTTCTTCAGCAAACTCAGCCTTCGTCAAGTTGGCGTACCAAAAGGGTTTTTTGTTATTTAATGTGACTGATAAAGCAATCACTGTCAGAGATTTTGTCAGACAAAGCGTGCCAAATCAAGACAGCTGGCGGTTCGCGTGGATTCTGAACCTTCTCCTTCCTCAAAACATTGCGTGACTTTTGAG
The DNA here is from genome assembly GCA_029216955.1 of Iris pallida. Taxonomy (NCBI): domain Eukaryota; kingdom Viridiplantae; phylum Streptophyta; class Magnoliopsida; order Asparagales; family Iridaceae; genus Iris; species Iris pallida. Next base: position 33,156 of record JANAVB010011035.1, on the reverse strand, counting down.
TTATTCTTCTCAAAGTCTGCGTGAATTCTGAAGTATTCTTCTTCAAAGCTTGTGTGGATTTTGCCTTCAACGAGTCTGCATCAACGAATCTGCGTGGATTTTTGCCTTCAGCAAGTCAGCGTGGATTTCATTTCACGAGTACGTGGCAGCCATGCCACCGATTTTTCTCTCTCGCGTGCCCAGTAACTTGCACACGACTCATGTACTGATGCCATGTGTCCAACAGTTACGGGCCACGTCCAGTAACTACTCACTAACCATGCGTGTATTTAGAGTCTGCGTGACTTTTTCAAGTGCACCAGTGGTGAGTAGTTATCTTTTCAGTTATTATTTTGACTCTATAAATAGAGTTCTTTTTTCTCATTCATTGTACAGATACATTGATATCTACTGTCAAAATTTTGAGAGCTTTTCTTCTTCGCATAGTCCAAGGGATAAAGCGATCGTCTTCTAGATCGGATTCTACAGTTGTAATTTTCCCAGAAACACAACAAATAAAGAGAATTTCTTCATGGAAAACAAATTGGCGACTCTACTGGGGAAAACCATCTCCTCTTCTGAGATGGTAACAACTCAATGCGACACTTCGTCAATCGGCTCGACGAAGAAGGTGATGACGATCAAATTCGATCAACTCGCCTATGAAGAAATGCAGCAGGCTAAGGGTGGCAAGCCCACCAGCCTCCATCATCACTGCCAAGTCGAAGGGACACTTGTCTATGTCCCTAAAAATCAGTTGGCAGTCAATGGTAAAGTCTCTGCCACAGTGTCTACTCCTAACACTGGCAAGAACTCCACTGCAAGCACGCACACTCTTGTGCGCTCGAAGATGACAGTAACTAAAAGTTACGCTGACAGTACTGGCTTCTTAGCCGAATCTGTTCCAGCGTGCAAATTCAACTCTAAAAGTCACGCTGACAGTACTGGCTCCTTAGCCGAATCTGTTCCAGTGTGCAAATTCAACTCTAAAAGTCACGCTGATAGTACTGGCTCCTTAGCCAAATCTATTCCAGTGTGCAATCCCACATTCAAAAGTCACGCTGACAGTACTGGCTCCTTAGCCAAATCTGTTCCAGCGTTGTAATTCTTAAATCAAAAGTCACGCTAACAGCTCTGGTTCTTTAGTCAAATCTGTTTCAGCGTGTATTTCATCAGAGAAGAATAGCTCCTTAGTTATCTCTTCTTCTTCACCGAGTTCTACTAGAACTGGGGGTAGTCTCCACACAAAGTCCCTTCAAAAAGGAATAACTCTTTAGTTGTTTCTTCTGCTCCTGTAGTTTTACTTCAGGAACAGCTTTGACTGATACTTTTGTTAGTCAAAGGAAAGGAGATGGTCTTTTGACTACTCTTCCTTCTGGACATTCTATGTCTCAAAATCTGAATGAGTCTAAGAAGAAACATTCCTTAATGTCTTCTTCTTTGATTTCTTCAAATTGGGCACAGAATCTGTCCATTAAAGAGGGTCTGTTACCAACTCCTAATCAAGGGAGTGGTTTAACTCTTCCTTCTCTGCAAATATCCAGATCAATGGAAGGAAAACTCCATGTTTCCAAAATTAATGTGTTACCTTCCACTGATTTAGGAACAAAATCAGCACTTCTGGTGTTAAGAAACCATACCAATTGGATATGAAGATAAAAGATCCAGATACAGAGTATGCAAGAAATTATATGGCTCACATTAATCACTCTTTGTATAATCAAGAGCCATCAAGACCCAAGAACAGGAAGTATACTCCTCAATCTTCACAAACAGATTTACGGGAATATCTTCAACAGAAGAGAAGGAGTAATTTTATATCAAAGGAACATGCTGAATGTGACTTCTATCCAAGAGTCATAATTCAGTGCAGATGTCAATCAACAGTTCAAGACAATGGTGATCATGAATGTGACTTCCAGCCAAGAGTCACAATATAATGCAGATGTCAAAATAAACGACAGTCTGTCTTCAATAAGATTCAGTATGAACCTATGCCTGATGAAGATGAGCCTTTGTTTGCCTCTGTCAACATGACTTCTCGGGACACCGGGGGTAGAGTTGATAGTCCAGATGGAGTATATAAAACACCAGAGCAAGAGTCCTGGCTTCTAGTCAAAGAAATTTGATCCCTGAAATTGATTCTGAATTCTTGGAGAATCTAACTTCCCACCCCTTCCTACTGGGGGTAATTCTCCTGTAGTTGACTTTGATACACGAAGCAATGATTCAGAGTATACAACATCTACTAGTTCATCAATAATCCCTCATACAGTCACGACTTACATGGTTGATGGGAATACTGATGAACCTTCTTCTTCTTTGACTCTCAAGATCAAAGAATTGCTTCTTTAGAACAGCAAATGAAGTCTATGACTGACACAATGAAGTCGATGTATGAACTCATGACAGCTCAGTTGCAAAATCGACAGACTGTATCAGATGCCATACCAGTTGATACTGATATAAGTCCAGTACAAGTTCCTCCAGTAGTACAATCCAATACTCCTGGACCAGCTCAACCAAATCCTAGTCTCTCTGGAGGGGGGTAGTGCTTACAATGCTGTTCCTCCTCCCAACTATTCTCTACAAGCCACAACTCCACAATCTTCGGGAGTTGTCTCTGAAGAATTGAAGAATCTCAAAACTCAATTCGAGGCATTCAAACAGAAGGATGGTTTACAAAGGTTAGGCATCAAACATCCTTATCCGATAGAATGGAAGCAAGTATCATATCCTCCTAAATACAAGCCTCCAACTATTTCATTCTATGATGGAACCACTTCTCCAAGTCAGTTTATCAATCACTTTAAAGTGATGACTGATCAACTACAACCAAGTGATGCCCTCCTTACTCGGGTATTTATTGGATGTCTCAAGGAACGGCTTATGAATGGTATAGGAGTCTCCCAGATGAAAGTATTACCTCATTTGCTGGTTTCAAACAGATGTTCTTGAAAGGTTCTATGAAGGGCTTAATGACATGACTATGTCTGCTCTTATTAGAATCAAGCAAAAAAATAATGAATCTACAGAGGAATACATTGAACGGTTTCGAAGAGAAGCTCTGAAGATGCCTCTTGGAACTCCTGATGCTGTCACCATTGACACATGCAAATCAAACTTGTTGCCAATCATCAGTATGTGGACAGGGTCTACTCAATTTCAAGATTGGCCTTCCTTCATAGTCAGTACCAAAGCTGCAGAAATCAGTGCTGAAACCTTCAAAGGTTTAGGAGTGCAGATGACTCCTAAAGAAACAGGACAAGGTGCTAACAATAAAATAATGCTCGCAAAGGAAAGAAACTCTTGAAGTTAATCTTCAGAGCAAAGATGCATCAAATGTTCAAACTCCTGCCTCTAAAATCAACAATCAAGAACACCTCGCCCCAGAGAAGAATATTCTTTTGATGACGACGATGTCCTTGGTATCTTTGAATGTCTGCTGAAACGTAATAAAATACAATTACCAGAGATCAAGAAACCTGATGAAGCTGGTAAGACAGATCATCCTAATACTGTCCATATCACAGAATGCTGGGTCACACATTCGTACATGCTATGTATTGAAAGGAAAGATCCAAGAAATGATTAAATCTGGAGCTATCTCTCTTACTCCAAAAGAGAAGACCGTCACCTCCAACGTCGTCTCTATGCAATTTAGAAATTTCCCTCCTCAACTCCTTGAAAGTGGGATTGTTCCTATTCCCAAGGCAACTCTTGACATAGTGAATCTTCCTCCTCCACAGTTTGAAGGATTAGTGCCAATCACTTTGGAAACAGGGGAAATCATGTGGATCCATCATGATCTATGGCAGATTTTGAATCACCTTCTCCTCAAAAGATTTCTTCTCAAAAATCCAAGAAGGCTGGAAAGATCAAGTCATGTCATATGACTTCTCTTGGGTCTACCTCTGACACAGAGCCAAAAGACAAAGAAGAAGCACTTGTTAGTGCTACTCGAACGGGGAAACCTTACCTGAAGGATTATTCTAAAATCCTGAGGATCCTACTGATATCCCTTCAGATGCTAAAGATGTTCCTAATGTTCCTCCTGAAGAAGAATCATCTACTGAACCTGTTCCTCCCAAGCCTACGGCTCTGGAGAAAGGCAAACAACAGGCTCGGTTTGATAAGCCAATCAAGAAGTCTTCTGCTCTTGGACTTCAGAAGCCTTACAACTTCGACATTTTGGCTCAACTTGCTAATACTCCAGCTAGAATGTCTCTTTTTGAACTTCTACGTCTTTCCAAAGAGACTCGGGAGACGTTAAGTGAAGCACTTCTACAAGCTGACTTTGTCTTGCACAATTGAAGAAACCGGATGCGAAACCTACCACTTGCTTACATTGCAACAGTGTACTGGAGATTATCCCCAAATATCACCTTTACACAAGATGACATGTTACTGGAGGATAATCGACATGACCGACCTCTTACTACACTGGTTATATTGATACGATGAAGATAGATCGTATCCTCATTGACCTAGGGTCTGCTATAAGCATAATGCCAAAGAGTTTGTTGGATGAACTAAAAATCCCTCTTCACAAGCTCTCCAAGACGGTTACTACTATCTTGGGATTCAATCAAGCCGAAGTGAGCCTTTGGGAAGATTCATCTGAAGCTTCAGATAGGCGATTTCAGATCTAAAGCCACTTTCTATGTGATCGAGATCGCGGGATCCTATAATCTTCTGGGGAGGCCCTTTCTTCATGAAAATAATGTGGTGCCCTCTACTCTTCATCATATTTAAATACATTGATAGCAATGGAAGAGTACAAAAAGAAGTTGCTGATATAAATCCCTTCCATGGGGTTGAAGCTTATTTCAACGATTCCCGAATGTACAAAGAAGAGTATACAAGGATCATACAAGCTATGGAGAAAGAAGATGCACAAAGTGAGACTTTAATAATCCCTGTTAAAAGTCGAACTACTCAGCAACAATCTCCTAAACCCTCTGGAGAAGATTCTTTCATCATTCCAGTGAGTAGACGGATCTCTCCGTTACCTCAGTCATATACTCAAAATACACTGATCATTCCTGTCAGTGGCGTACTACAGTTTCTGTACCTTCACAAGATACTCTGCTAATTCCAGTTGGAGGGCGGACTACTCTTCCTACTCAAACTTCAAGGGAGCTCACCTCTTCTGAGCCATTTGTTATCGATCTTAATCGAAACAAAGCTTCTTCTTCTTCTCCCCCTTTAGTCATTGACTTAGCTAAAATCTCTAAGGCTCAGCCTTCTCCCAATGTAAATATTGCTGCTTTTACATTTAATGAAAGTCTCTACCTTTGCAGTACGTTGATGTGTGTAATTATGTTCATAGTTATTTACATCTGTTAGATGACTTGAACACAATAACCATAGAAGTTGTACAGACTGTTCATACAGATGTATCTCTAGAACCTGTACAATCTTCTACTTTCTAGTTCCCAGCAGAAAGCCAGAGACATTCCAAAATTCTTCTACAAAGGGCCTCAAAATCCTTCTGATCTTGAAGATGATGACAAAAATGATGATACTGGAAGATTACAACTACGTCGTTATAGTCAGCAATCTAGAGACATCATCAAAAATATGGGCTATGACTTCAGGACTGGTCTCAATAATGGAAAAGGAAGAAAAATACCTGTCCGGATTCCTCCTTTGAAATATGGAAGGACGAAATGCGGATTGGGTTATACTGCTCCTACTCCTTTCATCAATATTATCCATGAAGATCCCGAGTCTGATGAAGATAAGAGATCTGATTTCTAGTACCACTTCTTGGAATCTGATACAAGTATCGGGGACTTCTACTGCAACATTCTGTCTTCCAATATGGTTTCTATTGTGTTTTGAAAAAAGATTCATATTTGACGGTTCATCCGTTCATGACGGTTTGACCGTTCATTAATACCTGACGGTTCGTCCGTTCATCTATCCGACGGTTCGTCCGTTCATTATAATCTGACGGTTAACCCGTTCATTCATCTAGTCTTTTGATTTCCGAGTCTAAAGATCTTGAAAAATTGAATTTAAAGATATTTTATGTCTGAATTCTATTTTTTCCAATCAGTATTAAACTAAGATCATTTCTGGTTTAATATCATTTGATAGAATTACAAAGTTCGTTTGTATTCTATTCTACTGAAATATGTCATGTATTATTTACCTCTGAACATATTTTCTATGAATCTATCATTTTCAAAACAGCAAAACCAAAAGTCAGATCAAGGATTTTCATTTACTCTCATCCAGAATCAAAACATGAAATACAAGTGAAAGTGAAAATAAAGAAGTTCACTCATTTGGAGTTATCAGCTCCCTAATACGATCTAGAACAGCAGTCAGTTTCTCTTCATAAGTTTTTCTAACTCGTTCTGCTGTACAATTGAAATATTCTGTTCATCAAAAGTAATGATGGTAGACTGGCGACGGCTGACTTCTTTAATCTGTTTCGCCTGCATCCGTTCTCGTTCCTTCCGAAGAGTCTCATAGTGTTCAACTTCAGAGATATAAGTAGTAGCAACCTCAGCTTGATCTGCTTCCATGACAGTAATGCGCTCTTGAAGACGAGCTAATTTCTCTTTTAATTTTTCAGTTCTTCAGCCTTGGACGCTTTATCCTTCTCCAGAAGCTCTACTCTTTGACGAATAGCTAATATTTCTTCACCCTTTTCTACTAATTTCTCAGTAGAAGAGGCAAGGAATGCTTCAAGAGCTGCTTGTTGGGATTGTGCTTCATGCTCTAGTTGACTAATTTCAGTTGCAGTTAAAGATTGAAGATCTTCCTTCTTAGTCTCCCAGTACTTTCGGATAGTTACTTCTAACTCATCCAGGAGATGTTTGAGAGAAAATGCACTGAGATTCACAACCAGCATGATGCAGCGCCATGAGAGGGAACTTAACCATAGTTCGAAGATCAGAAAATGGCATAGCTTCATCCTTCAAGAAACGTCTAGAAAATGTATCTAGATATGAGTAAATGATATCTGAATACATTCCTAGAGTTCTTGTTAACCTAATCTCAAATCCAGGAGTCGCTGTTATCATGGAAGAAGAAGCTTGAATATTCTCTATCCTCGGAACAGAAGTATGTGTCATTGGAGAAGTTAAGTGTGAATTCCCTTCATCGGCATCAGCCTGGATAAGCGGAGCATGAGTCGAACTCATTGCTGCAGCAGTTCCTATAGTTAAAAGAAAAATATAATCGGCATTTAAAGAAAGAAAGAAGCAGCGGAAACAGAATTTGAAATAAAGTTCTACCTGGCTGAGGTTCATACTCGGTATGTGGAGGGAGCTTTGCTTCCTCTCGCAACCGGTCCATGATTGTATCCGATACCTGCTTTATATGGCTGCTTCCAGCTCCAGAATTACTCGGTGCTAGAGCGTTGTTCGGTGATTGAGCAGGTTCAGGGCTAAGTTCCATTTTGTTTCCCTTGACTTTGTCTTCATCATAAGGAGTAGAGGTGCCAGCATGCCAGTCTTCTCCTCCTTCAGTTCTTCTTCTTCTTCGTCTTCAGGATGAGCTTCTGATTCAGAATCAATGATATTTACATCTTCATGAGTCTCTGGAACAATGACGATAGCAAGCTCAGTATTGGCTGCCGGTTCAGTTGTCTCTGGAATATCGGTTCGAAAAATGATATCTTGACAAACATCTTTAACAGATCATCAGCAGCTGATAGCTCAGATGCCGGCACGTCTTCGTCGCCTCTGGCCAAAGAAATGTTTTCTTCAGCATGAATTTCAGGAAACTTCTGATTGTTTGGTAGTTTCTTCCGGAGCTGTTGCTTTTTCAGAGTAATCAATCTGGTCATCCAGTGCTTGAATGACACCTTCTGTCCCATGCTCAAATGGGATTACCCTCGTCTTCGAGGGTTTAATAGCTACTCCACTTGTGGTCGAAGCAGTATTTCCTGAACTTGAACAGACTCTACTTCAGTCTGTTCAGTTGAAGCTGTTGCAAGGTGAATATCATCAGATTCGGTCTTCTCAGTAGAAGCTGCTTCACTGATTTCTGGCAAAACTCCTCCACTCATGATCGTTTCTAAGAGTTTATTGCCCTTAATTTTGCTGACAGACTTTTTAACATATTTGCCTCTCGACCTCCTTATCAAAGGAGCGTCGTCTTCATCAGTCTCTTCATCCTTATAAGCGGCATCGTCTTCATCAACTGATATACCGCCCAAAGATGAAGTAGCAGTCACCGAGACCCCTTTCTTCTTATTCTTGGATGTTTGAGACCTAGTACTCCTCTTGGAGATGGTCTCAGATTCGTCACTTCTCTTCCTCTTAGAAAGAGATATAAATATAGGAGGAAGGACCTCATCAGGAAAATTTCCTTCCTGGAATAATTCATAGGGAGGCTCAACTTCTGTTGTCACATCTTCGGGTTCTGAAGGAAAGTGCTGAATAACAATTTTCTTCTTTGACCTCTTCGATGGAGCTGGATCATCCTCTGCAACAAAGGTCTTCAGATTGAAACTCGGTCTGAAAGTGCTCGACGACACATAGAAACGTGCATACGTATAAAGCATCTTTGGCCCCGAGCTAGACAAAGGATTAGGCATAGAGAATACGACCTTTGTATCTCTAGCTGCAAAATATCTCCAAGCTCGAGCTCCGTCAATGAGTCCTCCGCGAGCAGATAAACAAGTAGTGGCGTTCCCAACATGGAGTTGGTCATACCCAAATTGTCTGGCAAATCGGCTTGGTAAATATGGTTCCAGATATGCCATTTCTTCGTGACGATATACTAGATGAGAAGGTCGGATCCTCTGTAACCATTGGAAGGCTACATCATCTAGTCGGTTTCCCATATCTCCGTCCATCATATTTAAGGGCATACTCTCATAACCCGATGGTGGAGGGACACATTGGATCGACCAATATGACGCCCTATTCAATACATTTCTGTATTCTGGGAGGGTGTGAACCTTCCAGAACGTCTCTCCAGAGTACCTTTCCAAAAAAAGACTGCTATTCCCTCCTGCCCCTGGAGGTATCAGACCATCATGATGAAGGAGAAGCCAACCATATAAAAATGTGAAAGGCATCTCTATCCTTGGGAATTCTTCAGTCATCAGCCTCTGAGCAGACAGCATGGTAGTTACAAAATTCCGAAGACCTGCATTTAGTCTGCAGGTCATCGCTGATAATAAGTCCAGCCTGTAACCATACACAAGGCGTACCGCTGCAAAGATAACACCTCTGTGTATTCTGTCCAAGGAGCTGGAGCCAGGAATGATGAATCTTCTTAACCACAGGGATAGGAATCCGGCCAGATGACCGTTCCTCGACAGACTCTTGCTACTCTGCCTCACATAAGAGCTGAAAGTGGTTCCAGCTTTGAACTCGTACCAGTCTTCAGTGATAGTGAAATCTTTGCAATCATATTTCTCCAGCAGATGAGTGATTTCACTTTCAGAAAGAGGCTTGAAGTTGCTAATCTGGTACCACCTCTTCTCATTTATTTTCTTCTCATCCTTTTCACGATTCATGAAAAGGTATGACATCCACTTCTGTATGTGGTTACCGGCTTCATCTTTGGAACCCTTATAATATAGAGTACATGTGCCAAAATGACACATCATCTCTTCAAATAGATGAACCATCTCGGGGTTCTTCTCTGACAGAAAGTTCAGTTCCTCTGTAGTAGGAACATACTCCTCATACGGTAGCAAACCTGAAGGCAGGTATGAGATGTATTCCATCTCGTGAAGGGCGAAGCCCATCTCTCCTTTTGGAGTCATAAAAGTCCCCGTCCTATAGTTGTATCTCTCAACTAAAGCCAGGAACAGAAAAGGGTTAGGCTTGAAGCCGTAGGATGAATTGACGACGGCATCATAGAGATTTATCTTCTTCAGCTCAGTTTCAAAATTTTCTAAAGCCCAGTGGACTAAAGTCTTCCATCTCACATTCTCCTGATTCATTAGACCATTCATCCTTGGCGTCGAATCGGTCGGATAGAATGAATTCTTGTTGGACATGAATTCGTTTATGAAAATGGGCATCCTAAACGGCATTAATATGGCTGAGTCTTCAGGTGGTATGCATCCAGGCTTCAGACCCCGAAACACTGATACATGATCCTCCGGGGCACTGAAAAATCCCTCTTTCCTGTAAATAATACGGCTTGCTTTCGCCTGCTGATATTCAGTCAAATACCAAGACATCTTTCTCGGATAGCTGGCATGCATAAGTCTCATGATTGACAAGCCCCGGGAAACCTTTGGCCAATACATGGGTTGTTTCACATCCCCCTCAAAGCAGAAGCACACCTTCTCCCTAATGCCCTTTGGCTGAGATTTTTGTGCTATAGCATCTCCGAACAAGAATGTTGGTTTCTTATGGGATACCAGATCTAGACTTTGGAAAGGTTGTCCATTCATCAAGCAAAGTAAGGTTGTATGGTCTTGATTAGCCAACAGTGATAGTCTTGCTTCAGGAAGATCAAAATGAGGGAATGTTATATGAGATAGATCATGCTTAAATGAAATACTCAAGCACCCTTCAAAATCTGCTTCTTCGCTTCGGATGTTTACTACAGAAAATACCAAGAAGACAAAGTCAGATACCTATGTCTATGCGTGTATTACAGTATTTGAAGAAAAATTCAAAAGTCACGCAGACTCCACATGGATATATTACTGTGACATGCTGAGTGATTTATTCACGTAGATGATTAATTCACGCAAAGCTCAGACAGATTAGGATGAAAGTCACGCATCGTTTGCCAGAATCATATTTAAATGGAAAAGTTCTTCCACTAATCTATCCAGAAGATGACTCTCAGAAACCTGCGTGAATAATTCAATATTGACATCTCTGTCAACATGTGAAAAATCACGCAGCGTCATCCTGAAAGCTGCGTGACTATTTCAACATGGACATTTCTGCCAACGTGAAAAGTCACGCAGAATCATGAGAACCATGCTCCTTTACACAGAGCTTCGTAAACACGAAGATGTGAAGTATGGCTGACCCTAAAGAGGGAGCATACTTTATTAAATATCCTTTGCCCTAAAGAGGGGGGATATATTTCTGAAGTTTAATATCTTAAGATCCTAAAAAATTCTATGTGGAGTTCATCTTCATCGTCTTCGACAGTTTGTGTTCTTCCATCACTTACGATGCATAGGAGCTTGCGAGACTTTTTGTCGAGGAAGTCTGTCAGTTGTGGCACGCGACGAAGTCGCAGGGGCTTTCCCCTTGGCCTGAACATCAGCTTTTTTGGGAGCCATTGCTGCAGAAAAAGTAGAAGAAGAAGTCGGAGAGGAAGGAGTTCGTCGGGGAAGATGAAGTTCTCTTCTGTGGGTTCTCTCTTTCAAACGCAAGTAAAGAAAGAAAGAAGTAATCTATGACTTATTTATAGGCTCATAAAGAATTCTAAATGACGGTCAAGTCATTATTGCCTCGATATTTGGAGATTTGCACGGGATCCTAACAGCACAGAATCCCAACAGTCTAAACATCTCGGAGTAAATCTCTCATTTTGGAGTCATCTCAGCGTGACTAAATCTATTTTATCATCTCTGTTTTCAAAGTATTTCGAAAATATTTTATTATTTTTCGAAAACTTTGAAGGGGGTTTTGTAGGCCTCAAGAATGAAAGTCACGCTGAGTTGATCAAGACAGAGTCAAGAGTCACGCTCAGTTGATCCAGACAATATAAACAAATCATGCTGGGGAGACAGCTCATCATTTGTCAGAGAGTAATTATGACTGACAGCACAACAGTCGAAGAATGTCTCCTCGTATGCCACGTATGCACAGAACTCGATAGATCATCGTCGTCTATTACGTGATTTTCAAAATCTTCTTCAGCAAGACTCAGCCTTCTTCAAGTTGGAGTACCAAAAGGGTTTCTTGTCATTTAATACGACTGATAAAGCAATCACTGTCAGAGATTTTGTGTCAGACGAAGCGTGCCAAATCAAGACAGCTGGCGGTTCGCGTAGATTCTGAACCTTCTCCTTCCTCAAAACATTGCGTGACTTTTAAGTTATTCTTCTCAAAGTCTGCGTGAATTCTGAAGTATTCTTCTTCAAAGCTTGCGTGGATTTCACCTTCAACGAGTCTGCGTCAACGAATCTGCGTGGATTTTTGCCTTCAGCAAGTCAGCGTGGATTTCATTTTAACTGGAGTACGTGGCAGCCATGCCACCGATTTCTCTCTCTCGCGTGCCCAGTAACTTGCACACGACTCATGCACTGATGCCATGTGTCCAACAGTTACGGGCCACGTCCAGTAACTACTCACTAACCCTGCGTGTATTTAGAGTCTGCGTGACTTTTTCAAGTGCACCAGTGGTGAGGTAGTTATCTTTTCAGTTATTATTTTTGACTCTATAAATAGAGTTCTTTTTTCTCATTCATTGTACAGATACATTGATATCTACTGTCAAAATTTTGAGAGCTTTTCTTCTTCGCATAGTCCAAGGGATAAAGCGATCGTCTTCTAGATCGGATTCCTACAGTTGTAATTTTCCCAGAAACACAACAAATAAAGAGAATTTCTTTATGGAAAACAACACTGGGGCTGTCCCGGGAATCAAGTCTATAATGAACTCGATCTCTCGCTCAGGAGGCATACCTGGAAGTTCTTCTGGGAAAACATCTGGAAACTCCTCGACTATCTTGGGCAACTGAACTGCTGCTACTGCCATCCGCAATACTGGAGGAGATAACTCAACCTCACCTCGAGAGAAAAAAAACTCTGGCTCTCCTGGAATGCTAAAACCAACCCTACCAATATGGCAGTCTATTCTAGCATACTGGTTCCTCAACCAATCCATCCCTAAGACCACATCATAATCGGCCATCGGGAACTCTATCAATCTAGCGAGGAACTTTCTACCGCTAACTACGATCCGACATGAGGAAAACACTCTATCTACTCCCATAAGTCCGTTACCAGTAAGTATATTGAGCCTTACTGATAATGACTCAGGCTCCAATCCTACCCGTGTCGAAAAAACCGTGCAGACATAAAAGAATGCGATGCACCAGAATCAAATAAAGCTGAAGCTGGAAAGGAGTTGACGAGAATAGTACCTGCCACTACCTCACCTGGTGCCAACTCTTCCTCCACGGTCATCACCATAGCCTGACCGTGCCCTCGGGGTACTGGTCCCCTCTGCTGAAACCCTCGCTGCCTACTCTGACTCAAGGCCTGGGCTTGTGCATACTGTTGGGGGCTCTGTTGCTGAAATGCCTGGGACTGAGGCGGCAAGGGCCTCGGCAATGGATACTGCTGCTGCTGGACCGGAGCTGGTCCTCTCACCGAAGAACTAGAAAGGTTGGTCGAAGATGAACCACCCCTGTTCGGGCAGGATACAACCCTATGGTCTGGTGCTCCACAAGCCAGACACAATCCCTGTGCCCTACGGCACTCTGCCACCACATGGCCTGGCTTCCCACAATGAGAACATCCCACTGCGAAAGACTGCTTCTGCTTCTGCTGCTGCTGAGGGTACGTCGGAATTGAATGCTGAACCGACGTCACTGAGGCCGCTCGACTCGGAGCTCCAATAGTCAAAGCCCTGGCTGCCGGGGCTGGTGCTGAAGACTGATTCATCTGGCCGTGAGATCTCTTCCGACCCCCGGTCCTATCCACGATCCTCTGGGAGGTATACTCATGCCTCTGGGCTGCTCTCAAGACTGCATCAAAAGTCTGATGCTCAAACTGCTCAACCGCCAACAAGATCTCCAGGTGAAGTCCCTGCTGGAATCGCTGGGCTCTATCATACTCGGTTGCCACCAAAGTGGGAGCAAACCGACTGAGTCTGGAAAACTCGATCGCATATCCGTCGACCGTCCTGTCCATCTGCTTCAGATTGGTAAACCTTGTCTGCTGATCATACCGAGCCACGGCATCGAAATACTTGGTCTGGAATCTCTCTCTGAATACTGCCCAAGCAATGGGTGCTACTAATCCAACGGCCTGCGCTGTCCACCAGCTGCGGGCAAGATCTAACAACTGAAAGCGCACAACGGCCACCTTCTCGTTCTCTGGGGTCCTGGCTGCTTCTAGAATCACCTCTGTGTCCTGAAGCCATGCATCTGCTGCGATAGCATCTTCACTACCGTCGAAGAAGGGAGGGTTCAAGCGCTTGAAGCTGTTGGCCGCGCTGTTCCCTGGATGACCGCCTCTGGTCAAAGCATCCGCTACTGCCTGTTGCAATGCATCTCCACGACGATCTTGAGAAGCTATAAAGGTCCTGACGAGTTCTACCAAAGTGCCATCATCAGGCTCGGCAGGCTGAACTGGCTGGACTGGTGGTTCTCCGCCAGAAGGCACAACTCTGGAGGCTACTCTGGAATGCTGGGCTTGATCTCCAGGTTGCTGCTGGTCCGCAGGAGGTGCTCCGCCTTGCTAATCGGTAGGACCACGAACAATGCCGCTGAGGAAGACGACATAGGGAACAATAAGGAAGGACCAGGACAGATCAACGATACAAGCACATGATCAGGACAAGAATCCAGGGATTTAGAAGATACGAGCAGAGATCAAGGACGAATACTGATTGAGACATCTATTCGGTAAACCCTCACATATCTTGATTTACAAGACCTGTATGGGCCACCACTTAAACCATGTCACGCCCCAGAACCAGAATACTGGAGAGCGGGGGCAGACATAGCCAGCTACGTATATGAAATGGAATCCATCTCGCTATACGGTCACTGCTGTCTAGATACATGAGGGTTTATCTACAAGCCAACAGTCTCTTAAGGTCATGAACAAGCCTAGTATCTCAATCACAGCAAGTAAGTAAAAGTCATAAGATGTATGATCATTAAATATACAATAGTAAGGCGTCCCAAACATTATATATTCAGTTGATCATGAAGCTAGTCGTTACAAAATGTCAGGACTAGTGAGAGTTTAGTCATACATGATCAACCCTAGGATCTGTCAATCATGTTACAGCCCGTAGGCAGACAGCAAGTAAGTACAATCGAGCTAAACAGGTGCTCGTTGGCTAAACGCCTCAAAAGAATATTTTACAATAGAGTGGGAGAGCCAAAAATAATCCACTCGTTGCCAGGGTTCCGTCTAGTGGCCACCATCTGGCTGGAAGGTCGATAGATCCTCTGGAGCTGCTCCGAAATCTGGCCACACAAAACCAGCTGGGTCAGACCCCAGAAAGAGCAAGTGCCACAAAGGAGGCTTCACTTAAGAACCAAAACCAGCAATCAGCACAAGATATAAATAAAGTAAGAACTGGAAATAAAGAAAATACACCAGGATGATATACGACGAGATAACCATGGAACTATTCAGATAACCAGGTTATAACCCGTAAACCAAACAAGGACCGGTGTTGTAACCCTTCGTCTGAACAGAACTTGGAATTCTCACCATTTATCGGTAAAATAAATACAAGTATTCTGGTCATACAGCAATCTGGAACAGGATCAGGGCAAGACTAGACTGGTTAGACTCCATCCAATCATTTCACGGCCAAGCAAGAATTACGGCTTGATACTTTAACTAACTAGGGTTGTCACAAGCCTAATTACTAACAAGATGCAGTGAGATTATTCCACAGTCACAAGCCCTGCAGACCATCCAGGTTACCCAGGTTGAAATTAGGGGTTGCATTCAGGTGGGTACACCGTCCAGGAAATATATGTACCCTTAGGTAGCTTGAAGGGTGCAACACATGACAGTGTGCTGGAAATGTGCCCTACTCGACGACAGGCTACAGATCCCAAGCGCGCCCAGGTAACGAGATTGCCTGTAGCTGGGAAATCTCTTCATGACTAATGTATTAATCTAGTTATTAGCCTTAGTCCATTTTAGTAGGTACTCCTGACCGTGGTACTCCGGAGTCCATGTCCTAGACATGATACAAGACAGGACTGGATTATTTATACAAACACAATCGCCCACGGTGTCCAGATTAATTATACAGGTCATGTCATGTCAGGTAGCCGTCGCAACAGTTATTCGAGATAATCATGCCAGGTTATCATGCCAAGTGTGCTTGTCAGGAGTGCGCCACGACGGGCCACTATCAGGTCATGCCAGGTTATCATGCCAAGTGTGCTTGTCAGGAGTGCGCCACGACGGGCCACTATCAGGTCATGCCAGGTTATCATGTCAGGAGTGCACCACTACGGGTCACTATCACGTCATGCTCAATTATCAATTCCAAACATATCAAGTAAATTCGTGATTATCAAGTTCATGACAAAAGGCGTAAGGATATAAAATGGGCGTAAAATATCTAATAAAATATCAATAGACAGGGCTATAGAAGAGCCAAGCTTAAGGAAAATAAAACCAAATCTGACACGCTGACATAAGACCAAGTCATCCAAAGGCCATACGCTCAATGCAAAGTCATACGCTCAGGCCAACCTACGCTCAGGTCAAGCCACGCTCAGGTCAAGCCACGCTCAGGTCAAGCGTATGCAAGTCATACGCTTCCAAAAGGCAGCGTATGGGGACTATACGACTCCTTGTCAAGCAAGCGAGCGTATGCGAGTCATACGCTCCCAAAAGGTAGCGTATGGGGTCCATACGACTCCTTGTCAAGCAAGCGAGCGTATGCGAGTCATACGCTCCCAAAAGGCAGCGTATGGGGTCCATACGACTCCTTGTCAAGCAAGCGAGCGTATGCGAGTCATACGCTCCCAAAAGGCAGCGTATGGGGGTCTACGCTGCGCTAAAGAGCACGTGCAACTCAGTGGCACAAGCTAAAAAAGCTCGTGCACTGCTCACTATCTTCTCCAAACAGCAAGAACTTCATGGGTTGAACACAAAGCTTCAAAAGTCCATAACTTGGTCAAAATAAGTCCAAATCCAACTTTGCAAAGTTCTATCTTGGGTGAAATTCAATTCTCTACAACATGGAACCATCAAAACTTGAAAACAAAGAAGTTTGATAGATCAAAACTACCAAAATCCGAAAATAACTAATTTCTAGATCTACAAAAATTAAAGCTTTAAAATGGAAAATGACAAGTTCTAATGTGTCTTAGAAACATGAAGAGAAGCTAATGGAACAATAAAAATGGGCTCTCTTGTGGAAGCAAGTTGCACTTGCCTAGATCTCTCTCTTCTCTCTTTGGTAGGTGAAGGGAGTAAATGAGAAAGAAGAAGGTGAATAATGAAGAGAGAGAATGAAGAGGGCTAATAAATACAAATGGTGGTGGTAGGTAGGGGGTTCACCTTGGGTTCATCATGAACCCAATCAAAACCAAGCCAAGCCCAACCAACCAACCCGAACCAGAAATAAACCAAGCCAAGCCATGAAGAAAACTAAACAAGGAATCATGCAATACAAGAATAAATACGTACACGTATTCCAGAAATACGTAATACGAACCACAGGCTTTACATTATCCAACCTCAGCCGCTATCTCCCAGCAACACCCTACGTCCAGCGTCCGACCTCGCCATCCCGGCCAACCTCCTTCCCGACTAAACCCAAACCATTCCACCGCCACACACGACAGCCTACCCCAGCCACCCCTGGCTCCACCAGCACCACCACGACCACATCATCAACCAGCCCACACCATCACGCCAACTCCGACCACCCGCTACCCGCACAGACCCATCTCGCCCACACCCAGCGCAGCCCGACACCCAATTCACCGCCACCGCCAAAAATCCCAGAACACCACAACACTAGAAACAAGAAACAATAGAAAAAACAATAGATCGCCACCACCGCTCTTACCTCGACCCAGGCGAGCGCCACCTCGTCGGCGAACGGCCGCGTCCGCCCCACTGCTACTGCTAGGACCACGCCGCCGTAGTCTCGGCCCAACCGCCCCGACGAGCCTCCTGCTTCTCCTCCAGCACGAGGGCAGCGCTCCGACCACCTCGCCGAGAGCGGGCCACCTGATCTCGCCACCGTCCGCGTGACCGCCACCAAGCGTCGACCCTCAGCCCTCCGACTTTGCGCCTCCTCACCCTCCGTTGGATCTGCGCCGGCGAGTTTCTCCACGTCAGCACCCCTCGATGAAACCCTAACTCCAGCCCGAACGCCGTCGCCCTCTGCGCGCGACCGCCGTCGACAAACCCTTCCTCCGGCGCGCCCATCGCCGTGGCCGAAACCCCGACCCCCTTCTCCGCCGAACCGCACCCTCTCCGGCAAGGCACAGCTTCCATCGCCGTCTCACCTTCCCATGGCCGGAAACCCCCGCACAGCCCAATCTCCCCGCTCCGCCTCCGGCTGCCGCCCCTTCTCCCAATCTCTCCGCCGCTCCCTACTCCGCCCATCTCCACCACTTCACGGCGCCGCCCGAGCCATCTCCTCCCTTCGCGCCGGCCGCACCCCCACCAAACCCCTTCCTCCGCCGAAGCAACCGCCGTTAGCCGACTTCCCCATCCCCCTCGCTCTCTCTCTCTCTCTCTTACTCGAAAAGGAATGAGAACAGCAGCCTTTTGAGTTGATTGTTTCTTTTGTTTTTTGTTTTTTTTTGCTTTGTTGTTTTATTAAGTTTGTTTTCTTCTTTTTTTTGCATTGTTATTATTATTATTATTAGTATTAATATTATTATTATTAATGTATAAATATTAATTGTATTAATGCATGTATGTAGTGTATTTTATTATTATTATTATTATTATTGGTATTAACATTATTATTATTATTATCATTATTGTTATTATTATTATTATTATTATTATTATTATTATTATTATAATACATTGTTAAAAGTTTTATCATTATCATTGATATTATCCTTAGTATTTTGTTGCATTAGATAAATAAATATATAATAATTTTCAAATTATTTTGGTACAAAAGTATATTGATGCGTGATGATATACGTAATTTCAAAATTGATTTCAAGTCGTAAATATAGTCTGTGACCAAAAGTATATTGATGGTGTTTAAAATATAGTCTGTGACCAAAAATCCTATTTTGACTAAATTGGATTTTTAGCTCTAAAATAATTTTTTAATATTTTTAAGAATTTTTAAGAATTTTTAAGTGTTTACCTAAATTAGCGTTATATTATTTTGTATTATTATGGCTTTTTATTTATATTTGATAAAAATTAGTTTTTAGCCTAAATTGTTTTCTTATATTTTTAAATAATTATTTGTAATATTTTGAATAAAGGAAAAACCTAGTTTTTATTTATAATTGATTATCAAACATAGTTTCCAAATAAAAGGTATTTTTAAAATAGTTATGGATGTTTTATTATACTAAATTCTTCGAATAGTTATTCTTGTCCATAACCAAATCCTTTCTATTCCCTCGCCAATTCAAGTCTACCTTATGTCCACCCTAACCAATTTAACCGTCCTGGACCCGATGAGACTATCCGTGCCACCAACAGAGGTCCCCTTGTGTAGTTGTTACATCGAAGTCGTAGTTCAGGCCACAGTGATCATTGCAGCACACCAGGCGTACTACCAGGCAAGACACATTGCCATTTGATGTTCATTTATTTTAGCTCATATTACATGCATTATTTATTTTCTTTATACAAAAACTGTGATACATGGCATAACATGTTAGAACTTACTGTTCATTTATATTCCCTGCTATGTATTATTTTTCTCACATTAAACCTAGATTTAAGGGACCACCTTGTGTGTTGCATTCATTGGCCTTGACACGTTGTAACACGAAGTTGTGTGTCGCATGTAGGACATGGAATTGCGTGATTGGCTGGCCACCAGTACGTACAAGCCGTGCGATAGGAATAACCGCTATAGAGATTGCATGCTAGTTTGACTTAGCGTTATAGTGGTTTGTGTGTGGATACAACACAGTAGGCATTGGGTGGGGAGGACAATTCCTTAGCGTATGGGCTTCGATGCACTTTCCCTTGTGACCCGGATTCTCCGCTGGAGATACGGGGTTGTTGACCCATGATTACTGACGGCCACTGACGATTCTGCGGAACGTCATGCTCTTATTGATTGGGCCTCTAGTGCCCCAAGGGGGGACTATGCTGATCCTATTTAGCCAGGGCCCATACGTAGGAAGGATTGTTCTTAACTACATTTTACTTAGAACGGTTAGGCACCTTTATCCGTTAGGTACGAGTACTTTTGGTTTGGGTACTTGTATCTGACCGTGGCTTGGAACAATAACTTGTCGCGGATTAGTTTGTCATCTTATCCTTGTTTGGTTATAGGTGTGACTTACTTCGATGAGAAGGTATTGAACTTTGTTGGGGTCCGGATACCATATTGGATTCCTAGCATGGAAAGATACGTCACCGTGAATTGGTTTACCATCTCCTGTCCTTGTTTGGTTGGGGGGACGGTACGCCCGTTCAATAGGTGTGTATTAGACCATGTTATAAATTCATTGACTTATTTATTTGAGCAATATTTATTCAGTTTATATGGCATGATAGTATGTGTCTTGTTACGTCCCTCTGAGGACCTGGTTATCTCTCCAGGTGTGTGCTATTGTCTTTCGCAGGTGCTTTAGCTCTAGCCGTGATCATCGCTATTTCGTCGAGGATGATTGCACTTGGATCGTCTTCGCTTCGCTCGCCACTCATTTCATTTTCTATGTACTTTTTTTTATTTGTTGGTAGTGGATTTGTCTCCGCCCAACATATTGTATCAAGACAATTCATTATCATTATATGATATCTTTTATTCATTTATTTTGTGTGGATGAGATTAGTTATGGTTCTACTGTATTTTACAGCTTATGTATTCATTCGAGGTTTCCATATATTGGAGTGTACTTCGTATGAATACAGCTGGCATGTCTACGTTCATAGTCCTACGTATTTTGGGACTGGGGCGTTACATGTTTTTGTGGAGCCTATGCAGGTCAGATAAATTATTTGGTTACTTTACCGTACCAAGCAAGCCTGCGAATAGGATTAGAAGTCTAGGATCTCATCCACATACTTGACCTATTTCCTCGATTCCATATTCGACCGACTCATCGATTGCATCTTGCTTGATTCCTCCTATCATTAATCTTTGCTTCGTGCTTGCTAGAGATTGACCCTACTAGTTAGATGTCCCAAACACCTTAGCTTAATTCTTTAAGTTGGGTAGAATACCCACGACCTAACATGCCTTTGACCATTAAGGGAATACGAATAGTATTATCTAGACCATAGAGACTAGAGAAATTCAACCTATTAGGTCAACCAAGCCTTGGTCAATAAAACCGTAGAATGATGGTATAGGAATAAACAAGACTTAGATCCTTATGACTCTTAGACTATTCATATTTTTTATTTATTTCAATCTTAATCTCGTGCCTATATTTTTACTATCTAGACTAATGATGCTAATGTAGCCTAGTTTTTGCAAGCTCAAATCTTATCAACCTTGTTCATGACATGTTATTGGAAGAATTCCCACTAACATATTGTCTAATCAGAACCGGTGCAGGATGGTCTGATCAACCGAGTGCACTTTGGTTCACTTTTGCCTATTATTCTACGTGGATGGGGACATAGTTAAGCTTGTCCTCTAGAGTCCCATCCACGACTGCCTTGACAATTTTTAAAATTATTCGATCGTTTTGAATCACATATCGTATTCGATAACGCCTCCTTCGAACTCTATATTGCTTTCGCCTTCACCTATTTTAGAAGGACGAAGACGTTATACTAGAACTTCCTCTAGCCTTCTATCGGCTATGACCATTCTCACTTGATGTTGCTATATCTTCATCCTAAACTACTCGACCCTATCAAAACCCTCTAATCGCTTAATTAAAGCGAATATTTCGTTGTGACCCTCATTCTTACCCGTGACCATACCGTATTGTTTTTCTACAATCTAGATCGCGATTTCTTACGACATGATTTTATGAAAACATTGTCATCATTGAATCCCCATTGATACCCCCTTGTGTCCTCTCACCCCCCTACGAATTTTTAATTTCGAGGACGAAATTCTTTTAAGTTGGGTAGGATGTAAAACCCCTAAATTTCTACTATTTTTTTATTTATTTGGTACGGATTTAAAATTTGTATTATACGTCGCATAGTCGTATTGTACGTTGTGCGAAAACGACGTATTTCATAATTGCTCGACGAGTGCGAATATGTGCGAGCGTACATATTTTTAGAAAATATTTTATAGTTTCAAAATAATATATGTAATAATTATTTGCTATCATATCAACATTTCCAAGTCTATTATTTTATTTATTTATAAAAAGTCTCCATTTAAAATAGTTATCAATAATAAATAATGTTCTTGTGCATACGTATATAATTCTAAATATTTTACGTTATTTTTAAATAAAAATGTATTTTCGAAATTTATTAATATTAATATTTTATTATTCAAAAAGATTTATTATTTTGAAATTATTATTATTGGTGTTTTTGGAAAAATATTTCAAAATTATTATGGCGATTTTTAAACCTTGATTTGAAATTTGGATTTATTTAAATAGTTAAGTATTGACATTTGATTTATCCTATTTGATTTAAACTAAATTTAATTAGATTTAAATTGGATTTTGATTTGGATTTGGATTTTGAATCAATTTAAATTAAATTACGGGTTTAAAACTAATCCTAACCTTTATCTTATTGGGAATTCCCACATCCTATAAATAGGCAGGTACTCATCCAAATTTTATTCTCCAAATTCTACCACAAACGTGCGTGCACCGTGTCCGTGTTCCCGTCCAAATTCTCATTCCATAATTACAAGGTACATGACATCTCCTTCATGTCGACAATCCCGACACGATTCCTAACCCTAATTCCGCCTTGTCCGCTGCCATCGACCCCCCGCCGTATCCCACCTCAGCCGCCGTCTCCCAGCACACCCCACGTCCAGCGTCCGAATTCGCCATCCCGGCCAACCTCCTTCCCGACTAAACCCAAACTATTCCACCACACACGACAACCTACCCTAGCCACCCCTGGCTCCACCAGCACCACCGCGACCACATCATCAACCACCCACACCATCACGCCAACTTCGACCACCCGCCACCCGTACAGACCCATCTCGCCCACACACCAGCGCAGCCCGACACCCAATTCACCGCCACCGCCAAAAATCCCAGAACACCACAACATTAGAAACAGAAACAATAGAAAAACAATAGATCGCCACCACCGCTCTTACCTCGACCCAGGCGAGCGGCGCCTCGCCGACGAACGGCCGCATCCGCCCCACTGCTACTGCTAGGACCACGCCACCGTAGTCTCGGTCCAACCGCCCCGATGAGCCTCCTGTTTCTCCTCCAGCGCGAGGGCAGCGCTTCGACCACCTCGCCGAGAGCGGGCCACCTGATCTTGCCACCGTCCTCGTGACCGCCCCAAGCGTCGACCCTCAGCCCTCCGACTTTGTGCCGCCTCACCCTCCGCCGGATCTGCGCCGCCGAGTTCCTCCTCGTCAGCGCCCCTCGATGAAACCCTAATCCAGCCCAAACGCCGCCGCCCTCTGCGCGCGACCGCCCGCCGACAAACCCTTCCTCCGCATGCCCATCGCCGTGGCCGAAACCCCGACCCCCATCTCCGCCGAGCCGCGCCCTCTCCGGCAAGGCGCAGCTCCCATCGTCGCCTCACCTTCCCATGGCCGGAAACCCCCGCACAACCGATCTCCCTGCTCCGTCTCCGGCCGCCGCCCCTTCTCCCAATCTCTCCGCCGCTCCCTACTCCGCCCATCTCCACCACTTCACGGCGCCCCCGAGCCATCTCCTCCCTTCGCGCCGGCCGCACCCCACCAAACCCCTTTCTCCGTCGGAGCAACCGCCGCCGCCGACTTCCCCATCCCCTCGGCTCCTCTCTCTCTCTCTCACTCGAAAAGGAATGAGAACAGCAGCCTTTTGAGTTGATTGTTTATTTTGTTTTTTGTTTTTTGTTTTTTTTGCTTTGTTGTTTTTAAGTTTGTTTTCTTCTTTTTTTTGCATTGTTATTATTATCATTATTAGTATTAATATTATTATTATTAATGTATAAATATTATTAGTATTAATGTGTATGTAGTATATTTTATTATTATTATTATTATTATATTATTATTATTGGTATTAACATTATTATTATTATTATCATTATTGTTATTATTATTATTATAATA
Source organism: Iris pallida (assembly GCA_029216955.1). Classification (NCBI taxonomy): domain Eukaryota; kingdom Viridiplantae; phylum Streptophyta; class Magnoliopsida; order Asparagales; family Iridaceae; genus Iris; species Iris pallida. Next base: position 9,171 of record JANAVB010011035.1, on the reverse strand, counting down.
CATTGTTAAAAGTTTTATCATTATCATTGATATTATCCTTAGTATTTTTTGCATTAGATAAATAAATATATAATAATTTTCAAATTATTTGGTAACAAAAGTATATTGATGCGTAATGATATACGTAATTTCAAAATTGATTTCAAGTCGTAAAAATTCTATATTGTTTTATGGTGTTTTAAAATATAGTCTATGACCAAAATCCTATTTTGACTAAATTGGATTTTTAGCTCTAAAATAATTTTTTAATATTTTTAAGTATTTTTAGGTGTTTACCTAAATTAGTGTTATATTATTTTGTATTATTATGGCTTTTTTTATTTTATTTGATAAAAATTAATTTTTAGCCTAAATTGTTTTCTTATATTTTTAAATAATTATTTGTAATATTTTGAATAAAGGAAAAACCTAGTTTTTATTTATAATTGATTATCAAACATAGTTTCCAAATAAAAGGTATTTTTAAAATAGTTATGGATGTTTTATTATACTAAATTCTTCGAATATTTATTCTTGTCCATAACCAAATCCTTTCTATTCCCTCGCCAATTCAAGTCTACCTTATGTCCACCCTAACCAATTTAACCGTCCTGGACCCGATGGGACTATCCGTGCCACCAACAGAGGTCCCCTTGTGTAGTTGTTACATCGAAGTCGCAGTTCATGCCACAGTGATCATTGCAGCACACCAGGCGTACTACCAGGCAAGACACCTTGCCATTTGATGTTCATTTATTTTAGCTCATATTACATGCATTATTTATTTTCTTTATACAAAAACTGTGATACATGGCATAACCTGTTAGAACTTACTGTTCATTTATATTTCCTGCTATGTATTATTTTTCTCACATTAAACCTAGATTTAAGGGACCACCTTGTGTGTTGCATTCATTGGCCTTGACACGTTGTAACACGAAGTTGTGTGTCGCTATAGGACACGGAAGTACGTGATTGGCTGGCCACCAGTACGTACAAGCCGTGCGATAGAAATAACCGCTAATAGAGATTGTATGCTAGTTTGACTTAGCGGTTATAGTGGTTTGTGTTGTGGATACAACACAGTAGGCATTGGACAGGGAGAACAATTCCTTAGCGTATGGACTTCGATGCACTTTCCCTTGTGACCTGATTCTCCGCTGGAGATACGGGATTGTTGACCCATGATACTGACGGCCACTGACGATTCTGCGGAACGTCATGCTCTTATTGATTGGGCCTCTAGTGCCCCAAGGGGGGACTATGCCGATCCTATTTAGCCAGGGCCCATGCGTAGGAAGGATTGTTCTTAACTACATTTCACTTAGAACGGTTAGGCACCTTTATCCGTTAGGTACGAGTACTTTTGGTTTGGGTACTTGTATCTGACCGTAGCTTGGAACAATAACTTATCGCGAATTAGTTTGTCACATCTTGTCCTTGTTTGGTTATAGGTGTGACTTACTACTTCGATGAGAAGGTATTGAACCTTGTTGGAGTCCGGATACCATATTGGATTCCTAGCATGGAAAGATACGTCACCGTGAATTGGTTTACCATCTCCTGTCCTTGTTTGGTTGGGAAAATGGTACGCCCGTTCAATAGGTGTGTATTATACCATGTTATAAATTCAATTGACTTATTTATTTGAGCAATATTTATTCAGTTTATGGCATGATATTATGTGTCTTGTTACGTCCCTCTGAGGACCTGGTTATCTCTCCATGTGTGTGCTATTGTCTTTCGCAGGTGCTTTAGCTCTAGCCGTGATCATCGCTATTTCGTCGAGGATGATTGCACTTGGATCGTCTTCGCTTCGCTCGCCACTCATTTTATTTTCTATGTACTTTCCTTATTTTGTTGGTAGTGGATTTGTCTCCGTCCAACATATTGTATCAAGACAATTCATTATCATTATATGATATCTTTTATTCATTTATTTTATGTGGATGAGATTAGTTATGGTTCTACTGCATTTTACAGCTTATGTATTCATACGAGGTTTCTATATATTAGAGTGTACTTCGTATGAATACAGCTGGCATGTCTACGTTCCTAGTCCTACTTATTTTGGGACTGGGGCGTTACAACTACATGATTTGATATGCTCGAACACACCAAGTTGGAGGTGCAGGGGACCGTGAGGGAGATGAGCAAGAAGACGGATCGTGCCGTTCAGGCGGTACAGGGGACGTATGTGGCCATAGGCAATCAACTTTCGAGGCTGACGGATGTTATGGATTCCTGTAACTCTAGACTGCTAGCCATAGAGCAGACGCTTCCTGATCATGCGTCGACATCGACACCGACTGTATCGGTTCTACTGCCTCCTCCTTTTGATGAGCCGTCACCGGTGACACTTACACCAGAGCAGTATAGGTTCATGTTGTCCCAGATGTAGGGTCGTACTTCTCCTCCTCCTCCTCCTCCTGCTGACCAGCCGTAGTCCTTCATTGGACATATTGTTATATGCTGCATTATGGTTTGTTAATCCATTCTTGGGTCTTTATATATTTATTTTATACATTTAGTGAAAGTATGTGTTATGTTGACCCATTCTTGGAACATTATTGAAAATAAACTCTTTTTATAGCTGTTTGGGAGTGGATTTGTCTCCATCTGGCTATCTTATGCCTTTCTTATCGTTTGATTCTGTTTACTTGATTCTTGGTAGTGCATTTTCATCACTTGCCTCTATATTTTTATCGATGTTGAGTTTTCCACAGAAGGGGTCGGCAAACCCAGAAAATACTACGGACGGTTGCTCCGGGTCTATTATTTATAAACAATAATTTAAACTGCAGCTAGATTCTGGATGGAAAATAAGCAAACAGAATTCTATTTTTCTCTGCATTTAGCAATGTTTAGAAACGTTCAGCAACACCTAGCAACGAGGGCACGTCGCTAAACGTGTATCCTAACGTCGCTAGCTGTATCACAGATGTCACAAATCACTAAGCCGCTAACTGGCTGACATGGCAAATTTTGCCATGTCAACAACCTATGTCGCAAATAATCACTAAATACTGAACTGCTGGCGATGTTTAGCAACGAAAATAGATGTCGCTTATTAGCAAGTCCTCTCACTAAACGTCGCTATCAACTAAAAAAATAGCGACGTGCGGACGTCGCTAACTTACGCCGCGACCAATAGCAACATTTTTTGTGTTAGTGACCACGAAATATGCGACAAATTATGTTTGTCGCTAATTTATAATAGCGACGTTTTAATACGCTTTAGCGACGTTTTTACACGTCGCTAAAGTGTCTTATTTTGGTAGTGACTTTTCTATAAGTTGGAGACAAGTTGATATGTCAGGATATATATCGTAGATATTGTCGGCATTTACAGCCTTTAAGAGCCGGTTATTGGCTCTATATAATTAACTTAAAACAAAATATCTATACGGAGCTGTCGGCTAAAATATATTTTATATACTAGGACCCTTATTAGTATGATGGAAAGAAGTGAGTTTTTGTATAGGGAATATTTTATTTATATTTTGGGATAAATTTAGCCTATAGTTTTTTCCCATATTTGATTGGTTATAAAAAATATTTTGAAATTGTAAATTGGTTCGTATATTCTTTGTTTAGGGTATTATTTTATTTTATTTTTTATACTCTTTTTAAGCTTTTTTCCTTCTATTTTTGAACTTGTTAGCCTAATATTTTAACTATAGTTTGATTGTGGTTAATCGATTAAGTTTTTGTATGATATCATTAATAGTCATATAATCACAATATTGTCTATACATAAACTTAACATAGTCCTAATATGCACTAATGATATCATATTGCTACTATGTGTATTGATTTGTTTGTCTAACATGTGTCAACACAAAAACAATAGCAAGATCAAATATGGACATATGGATGAAGAAATCATGATTGGCGAAGGACAGTGCTTGCCTACAAGACTTCTCTGAACTGCCTAACGACATCTCCAGGGCCTCGCACTTGGGGTTCCACTGTATTGTGACTCTCATCACGTTTGTTTTTATTTCTTTAAGTATATTATGACTCTCATCATTTTGTTTCAATTGAAATTATTGTTAATTTTCATTATGATATTTTTACAAAAGTTAGCATACATTGATTTATCATATTTATTATAAGATCTTCTTTAGGTAAATGTATGTCATCTTTTGATTTATATACTCTTAATCGGAATATTCCTTGGATTGTTCATCTTTAAGCATTTAAATTGGATATCTCTTCTTGATTAAAGATGATAATATTCGTTTTCGTATTGATTTTAATAACCTTATATGTGTTGTGCACAAGGGAGACATATTTATTATATCTTGGACATCTCCTAAATTGTGTAATTATCTATTTTATACATATATTGCTTTAAAACTCGATACACATATTTTAAGGGAGAGCAAACTAATTATTTTAGTTTACTATTACCCTTTAATATATGGTATACCTAGTTCATCATAGACCTATATTTCTTTATTTTAATTCTTGTTGATTGTGTTCATGATCTATGGAGGGTTTATGAGAGTGCATCGACTATTTTTATTATCTTCTTCTCTCTCTCTCTCTCTCTCTCTCTCTCTCTCTCTCTCTCTCTCTTTATTTGTGTTTAAAAGTTTACCTTGTCAACCTTAACTTGCTTATCTTATCTTGATGACTAGTTAACTTTTATTGTTTTCGTTTTACTTGTATGCTTAATTGGTTTTGGCTTTTCTTGTTGTGGTCTTACCCAAAGGTCATAATTATCTATATTTAGATTGGTAATACATTGAGGTGAGCATTCAAGTCAATTGAATTTGTTCTTCTCAAGTATTTCTTCTCTTTATCTTCACATTTATCTAAAGGATATTCATATAACATGTTAAGGTAATTCAGTTCAAATACAAGCACTCAGGTAAGCGGATAGATATTGCAATAGGAAAAATCTTGTATATCTAATTTATCTACTTTTAATGATTATACTCTTTATAGGAATTGATCCGCTAATTTGTATGGACAAATTGTGAATCATATTAGATCCCTTAATCATTGTTAAAGTTCTTATTGTATCTTCTACAATTGGTATTCTACATTTATATACAATAAATAAATTATGATGGGCCAAGGATAATGCTTGCATACAAGATTTTTTTGAACCGCCTAACGACATCTCCGGGGCCTCACAATATATCCAGTTGGTCGTCTTCATGATGCTCATTTTTACATTTTCTTATGTATCTGTTCTTTATTTTTACAGTCATAGGATATGTGTAAATTAGGAAAACAATTGGCATTAGAAGAGCTATAGCATAGAATAACCCTAAAACCCAAAGTCTTAGTGGGCCGAACTCAGCTAGAATTCGATCACAACAGTTAAAAAATGTTGCAAATGGAACTCGGATCGACTTCAGTCTGCAAATACCAAAAAAATTCTGGTTGAATCAACCAAATTCAGATCAAACTCCTTTTCCAACAGCCAAAAACTTTCTATTTCGAATGGGCATAATTCAGACCGAATTCAGTCTGAACTGAACTTGGGCCGAATTTGGTCATGGCTCAGCTATTTTTCAGGAACCGCTCCAACGTTCGACAATGGCTGAATTCGGTCTGCATGTAGGCTTATTGTCTCTTAGCCGCATGACTTGATACAGTTTGGACTTTAGTGGGCCTTGGAGATTTTTCATGCTTCTACAAATCCTAATAAGCCTCTTATGGTAGATCTCCGCAAGAAATCTGATCTTTCTTTCCCGTGCCATATGATGCCGCGGAGCCTCTTGTGATCGACCTCCATAAATCAATAAGTGGAGGAAAAACTGATCAGCCGTTGGTGATCAAACTGCATCGGAACAATCATCAAGATCCTGGCGAGTCATCCTTTATGGTCAACTTGGCTCGATCAGTGGCCGAGACACAGGCCGATCCTTTATTAACCATAGGGGTGGTTAATGTTAATAGTTTCTCTATAAAATAGAAACTATAGGGGTGTCCGTGTAATTAGTTTCAAAGTAGGGGTGGTCCGTGTAATAAGTGTAAAACAAAGGAGTAGTTAATGCAATTAACCCAAAAAATTAGTATTTGTATATGTTCCTTAGAATGTCAGAAATGGCCTTCAGCTAACTCCAGTAGAGAAATTTGGATGGATCCATCTTAGTTATGAATAGCTATGTGACCTAGTTGTTCTCCCTTTCTCCATGCATGGAGAATAATATGCAATAATAAAATTATTTTGTTCTATTATTATGGGCATGGTTGTCAATTCAAGCTATATGAAATCTTTTCATTAATCGTTTACTATGACTATGTTATGATGCTCTTGGTTGTAACAAGTCATGACATTCACATGTTCTATGCGAGGCTATACATGAATTCCATGTCTCATTGCTACGCTATTGTACATACAAGAAATTAAACACAAGCGACCACACATCAAAATTGGACGACACCACAAAACCATTCTTGTCAGTCCAGATCCGATAACATGTCGGCTGGTTGGTCCGTCTGGACAGGGGGAAACACCATATCGTGCACTCTTGTTCAATCTCGATGTTCATGTTGTGTTATAAATAGTCCAGTACAGTTCATTAGAGTCTATAACATAACATTGTCAACAACACATTATTAACCCAGATCATGCCATTGATAATAAAACCCATAGAAAAAAAAAATTATATACACTGATCATATAAAACTCTATGTAATCCGAGTCTAACTAACTGTTGATCATCAAATCTGAACGAATTAATTTCTGTAGCTCTAACAGTACAATTTAAAACCCAGTTGATGGCTTCTGTAGTAGATCATGTGTCTTCCTCTTAGACAAGGAGGAAATGACTCTAACAGCCACTAGTTTCTTTGCCAATAGCTCCCATTTTCGGTCTTCTGCTTTCCCCTCCGTCTGCTTCATCTTCATCTTGAATTGCCTGTATAAAACAAACAAGTAGAAACAAGAAACCAATGTTGAGTGTTTTTGTTTGGAAGGATCAAAAAGAGAGAATGATGGTGAAGTAGTGGGAGTACTTGCACAAGGGGACCATGCATTGGTCAGAGAGGTCGCAGATGGAGGAATGGAGGCGAATAAGGTTCCACATTCGCCTGCAGCGGGGACACGCGACACGATTATTGCGGCACGAAGCTATGTGGTGGATCAGGAGCTGGAGCGCATGGCACGTCTTGTTGTTATCGGATGCGTTCCTGATCATCTCTTTGGTGAAACCATCTGTGCACAAGCGCTGGAGGCACTCCATCGCTTCGCTTAGCTGCAAGTACACCCTCTGGTTCTCAATCTTTCCCCTCCTCCTCTTTCGCATCTGGAAGACGCCAGGGAAACATAAACATATCTATCATCTATTATCAGTAAAATTAAAATTAAAAAATAGATCGATGAATTGATTATATAGTGTCTAGTTGATGTTTCACGTGCATCCATATTTTCCTATGTCACATGGAAAGTAGTAGTTCTCTAAGCAAAGCACAATGATTTACACATTGTACACCAATCAATCGAAACCAAGGCAAGTGGAGCCTACTTGAGACTAGAATTCAATGGAAAGGAAGAGGCAAGTGTGGCCGAAGTTGCCTATTCTGAAGAAGGGCGGCACCGAAAGGGAAAAAAGAAAACAAAAATGTTATTTGGCTTCCAAAAAAATTGGATGAAATCATCTTTTATTATGTGACATATGTACATGGTTGCTGACATTACAAAAATTGAACATTAAAATTAAAATTAATATTAGCACATATATGAAAATAATATGGTAATTAACTAGAAGATATAATGGATACTATACGTACTGTATCGAATTCTTGCAGGAATTGTAGGATCTCAAGCTCGAGCGAAGGATCATTGTTCTGTAGAAAGATCCAACCTTCCGTCTTCTCGACCAGGGAGAAGTCGTCGTGCAATAATTTCATACACTGAAAGTAGAGCCGCTGGGCGTCGCACTGCTTGGCGAGCTGCAGCGTGTCCACAACCGACTCGGCGGTCAGTCGTGAAGCCAGCTCCTTCTCGCATGTCCATTTCAGCCAACGCACCCGGTACGCATGAGACAACACCATCAGCTGCACTGCGTATTCCTCCATCACATCTCTCCTGTGTTCCTCAAACACATCCCTGCACAGCCATCCATTAATTTCAATGATTCAGTCAATTTTGGACATGTAGCTGTTCCAGTACCACAGTAGTCCTAACCATCAACATGTATCCGTTGATAGTATCAGTACTGCTTCCTACGTAATTAAATATGTTCCTATTATATAATATTTCTGAAAATTAGAATTATATCTTACTACAACAGCATTTCCTTGAAAACATTCTTAATTAACATAGATATACCTTGTGATATTGCTTTCCTATATATATATATATATATATATATATATAATATCTTGTTACAACTTAACATTCAATTCATTCCAGACCCAAATTAAATTAAATTTTCTTTGAAATTAAAGAAAATAGAATGAAGGGAACGAATATATAGAAGTTTAGTTAAGGAAAGTAGAAAACAGCAGAGTAGAGCAGAGCAGAACAAAACCTTGTCGAGGAGAGGATCGTGATGAAAGCAAGAACCGCATCGTGGGGCACTCCAAGGATTCGTACTGTCCGCCTCGACACCCCCTTCCTCCTCTGCGAATCCAATATGATGCTCTCCAACACCGGGGACGCCGCCGACTTCATATAATAGGAACGAATGCATTGTTGATCCATTCATCAGTAATTATATTTATATATATTAATTTCAATTAATACATCATCAAATCTCCAGAAAAAAGGGAGGGCTCTACCAGGACGTAGGAATGGGCCGGGATCTTCCGGCACTCGGAAGTTTCGACCCAGATGTCGCCGCCGATGCCCATTCCACACTTCTCTTCTAATGCTGAAGCCATCGTTTCTTCTTCTTCTTCTTCTTTGTGTTCAAATGTGTTACATGCCTTTGGTGGTGGTCGTGTGTTTATATAGGAAGAGTGAGAAGAAAATTTCGAGTCGGATAGGGTCGGGTTCGTGGAAGGTATCTGATACCTCTTTTCCGTCAATCCAATACAGCGCGTGACCAAATTAAACGGTGATGAGCTTGTGTTAGAGCGGATCAATTATAAAACAATGTTGGGTAAGAATAACATTTATAATTGTCCAAATCAGTACTGATCTTACACTATATAACGAGGCTTCAAAACGGCTCAAAAGTGAGCCGTCTAAGCCGTCATTATATTACGGTCCATTTTATTCTT
>JANAVB010011034.1:0-43865 GCA_029216955.1 Iris pallida | reverse complement strand
GCTAGTGGCAGTCGAAATTCTAAATTTAGCACCAGTCTGAGCAGAACCGAAATACCTCCAACCCCTAACTCCGTCAAGTAATTTTCTATAATGACGAAATTAGTCGAAGGATTACCAACATGAAGTTGGTCGTACCCAAATTGGCGAGCAAACCTACTGGGTAAGTATGGTTCGAACGCACAATTATCTTCATTTCTGTACATCAGATGAGAAGGTCTGATGCACTGAAGCCATCTAAAGACTGACTGTGGCAATACAACTCTTCCTTTAACTTCATCTTCAAACTGGACACCGAAGCAATCTGCTGGAACTTGCGGTCGGGTACAGAAGAAGTTCCAACCATAAGAATAGTTCAGAACTGCTCGGGTATCTGCCACAGTCGTAGCAATCCATGTAGCTTTGCTGAATTTTTGGAAGAAGACCTCCGCATCATCACCTGGGCCTGGCGGTAACAATCTGCAGTTGTGATGCAATAACCAGCCCATCAGATAAGTGTAGGGCATCTCTACTTTAGGAAAAACATTCCATGAGGAGCATTGTTGATTAACTCCTCGCCGAAGGTCCTTAAACCTGCATTTATTCGACACACCATGCTGACAACAGGTTAATCCTGACTTTAAAAACCAGACGTACTGCTGGCCATAGTACACTGCGGTGGATTCTGTCAACAGTACCAATACCCGGTACAACCCATCTTCTCAACCATAAAGAAAGAAAGCCTGCCAGCAAAGCTCTCTGAGAGATTTTCTGACTACCATATCTGAGGAAACTTAAGGCTTCAGTTCCGGCAGGAAATTCCCCAGTCTTCGTAGACAGATATTTATTCGGGAATTTAAAGTAATCATCATATCCCGAACCTTGTTAGAGGGGATTGTCGAATCTATGTTGATTACTGGAGCTTTGTTTTCCTGAAACCTTTCTTTGTCTTCCTTGGATATCTTATCTTTATGGAAGAAGAGATAAGTCGTCCACTTTGATATACGCCAAATGGGATGTACTTTCATATATCATGGTACAAATCAGGTAGTGGCACATCAGTTCTTCGTATATCTCGATTAACTGAGGGTTAACTCCTCTGATTTCAGCAAGCTCCATGTTGGAGGGAACGTATTCTTCATATGGGGCTTCTCCCATTGGCAGCTTCGAGATAAACTGCATCTCATGAAGGACAAGACTTATTTCACCTTTCGGGGTGGCAAAAGTTCCAGTTGAACTTAGATATATCTCCATCAAGGCCAGAAATAAGTTTCCATTCGGAGGAATACCCTGACTGGTGGAAGCTACCGCTTCGTACAAGCCAATATCTTTCAACTCTGCCTCAAAGTTCTTCATCATCCAAAGACTTATCTGGATCCAACTCTGGTTGAATGGAGTCAACCATCCTGGCAGTCTGGGGTTGGTTTGGGGATATAATACAGCATCCCTCATAAATTTATTGACAAACATCGGGGTTTGTACTGGCTGTATTAAACCCGAATCTTCGCTAGGATTAGAGCCTGGCATAAGGCCAAAGATAGAAGTAACACCTCCATTGGGAACACTAGCAAAGTATCCCATATCATTGGCACGCTCTCTCTTGAAAACAATTCTACCCGGTCGTCCATGATTGCTGGGAGTCAAATTCCACAACATTTGTCGAGGATGAGTAGCATGGACGAATGCTGACAAAGGATAATCTCTGTCCATATCTGGAAGATACATGGCTCTATCTCCAAATTTGAAAACCCGAGACTCCTTCTTGGGGTGTGTCTGGGATTTACAATCAATGGCATCTCCAAATAAAAAGGCTGGTTTTGCGAAGTGTTGTCCATCTAGTGAACTCAACAATTCCCCATTTATTATGGATAGCAACATCCTATCCCCTTGAGCTGCTATCAACTGTGCCCTCTCTACCGGATATTCGGGGTTCGATTGAGGAAATTGGACATGAGATAAATCTTCCAAATAGTTCGAACCCACCATGCCAACTGACGATCCGAAAACTTCAGCGAGGGGGTGAACTTGCAAATCCACTGGTAAAATAACAAAAGAGATCAAGTTAATTCGAAGTTTTTATGATTACTAAAAGTTGATGAAAAGCTTATGAAGTCTTTGTTCGACAAAATCTCTCAATGATTGATGAACTTTACGCTACCACATAGTGATATGAGCGTAATACAACTTTTACGCTGGCATGTATGAACATGAGCGTAGTTAAGTTTTACGCTAGCACCTTAACTGTGGGCGTAAAACCAAATTTTACGCTGACACGTATAACGTAGGCGTATTCTTTTTATCTTTTACGCTAACACGAACAACGTGGTCGTACGATGTTATTTCAGCTTTACGCTAACATACAACGTGGGCGTAAAAAGCTGAAAGTTTGGTTTATCTTCTTCTTCCCCAACGGTTTTGTTTTCTCCCAGCCAAAGAATAGGGTTTTACCCATCATAGGCGAAGCTACGGCCGGATTGGGATTTCGTTGTGGTGTTGATGACTGAGTAGGGGTTTTCACATGATCAGTCGATAAGGAATCAATGGCTGGTTTCTTCCCCTTGCTACCGGCGGCGGATGATTTCTTAGGAGCCATCAGATCAGAGTTTCGAAGAAAGAAAAGGCAAAGGAATTCAAGAAGATGAGTAAAAGTGTTTTCTCTCTCTGAAAAGACCTATTTATAGAGAGATTCAAAATCGACTGTTGGATGTCCCTATAATTATGCCGACTGTTGGATATCCCCGCTTTTACGCGGATGGCTGTTGCGTATCCCGAATTTTACGCTGGCAGATCAAATCTCAACTTTTACGCTTCTGTTCAAAGTGTTTCAAATTTTGGAGATATTTGAAAACTTTGAAGGGGGTTTTGTAGGAGCGTAAAAGTGCTTCACAAGAAGGGTCAAAGTGATAGATCAGTCTACTCAAATTGATCCCCTTTGTGCTAAGGAGAAGCAAATCACTTTACGCCTGAAGCAGGCTGATCATTTTACGCTTGGGTCTATACCTATGATTTTATGCCAAGGACAGAGCAGCCTCTTTTACGCTGGATAAAGCTGTCAAATCTCGCATTTAATGCAAACTCTGACATGAAGATATTAATGATGGCATTTACCACAGAATCCAACGGAATTTATCTCATACAAAGACCATTGTTGTCATTTATGTGGATCGAGCTACTTTACGCTCACTATATGGTTTCTTTTACGCACGGAGTTTTACACGAGTTCTTACGCTCATAAAATAATGTGTGCGTAAAGTCTATTTGAGCCATTTTTACGCTCAAGGTTATTCAATAACCACTTTACGCGAGAAACCTATGACAGAGCTATTTTACGCTCATCTTACTGCTTTACGCCCAGAGGATGTTGGGGCTATTTTTACGCCCTATTCTTTCTGACCAGTTTGGAACGTGGTTTGCCTACATGGCCTTCATGCCACATATTTCGAAGAACGTGTGTACATGCATCCTATCCTTACTGAAGTGATGGGACACACGTCAACATATGCAGAGGATGGCTTCGATCATGGGTGGCAGTTGTAGCATAAAGATGGAACTTTTGTTGAGTTTTTACGCACAAGAGCCCAAGTCTATAAATAGACTCATTTTTCTCATAACACAGGACAAACAGAGACAAGAGAATACAGAGATCAGAACTTTGAGATTTTGATTCTCCGGAGTATTCTTCTTCAACTTTTCTTTCAGAACAGAGTGAAGCAAAGCAGGAAAGCATTCGGCCTCGCCATCAGTGCCCAAGTACGTCGATACCTTTCTGGTGACTTAGTTCTTCCAAGTTGTTCTACTTCAAGCAGTGATCTTCATCATCATCATATGGTCCAAGGAACAAAGTGATCATTTATAGATCAGACTTCCATAGCAATACTTTTCCAGAATCAAATTTGTACTTCTTGTACTTTTTCTCGTTTTATTTTCAAAATCCAACTTTTGTTTGACAATTTTGTTAAGTGAAACAATGGGGACTGTCTCCAACCTTTCACACCTTAACACCACCGAATCTGACCATGCCCCCCTGCTTGTGGGAATCACCAGCAGATCCAACCATTCTAGAAAGAGCTTCCGCTTCCTGGACTTCTAGAGCGAGCACCCTCAATTCTTAGGGGTCGTCACGAAAGCGTGGAACAGCACGGATTCTATTGATCCCCTTAATCGTGTGGCCATCAAGCTCCAGGCCAAGAGGAAAGCTTTGACGGCTTGGAGCAAGCAAGCTTACGGGGATATCTTCCAAGCCATTCGTGAGGCGGAAGACGACGTTACCAGGGCTGAAGCGACTTACATGGCCAACTGCACGCCTGATACCCGGAAAGCGCTGAATCTCACCAAAGCTATCCTCAAATTCAGACTAAAGATCGAAATCGACTTTTGGAAGCAGAAAGCCAGGATCAAATAGGACAGCGAGGGGGACAACAACTCCAGTTTCTTCCACGCCTGCGTCAACGGACGGAGACAAAAACTCACTCTCCATCAGATTGCCACAGACAACGGCACTAGCGTCTCCGATCAAAAGGGTATACAAGCGGAGGCCGCGAAGTTCTACTCCAAACTTTTTTCCAAGGAGATAATTATTAAAGAGAACACCTTTTTGGACGGGGTTTCCCACCTTATCAGCGAAACCGACAATCACCTGCTTGAACAGCCTCCCTCTGAGGAAGAAGTGAAAGTTGCTGTATGGGCCCTCGACGAGCACAGTGCCCCAGGGCCAGACGGATTTTCAGGGATATTTTTCGTATATGCTGGGATATCATCAAGTCTGACATCCACAATGCGACCTCCGCCTTCCTCCAAGGAGCCACCTATCCCAGAGCCATATCGAGCACCAACCTCATCCTCATCCCAAAGAAAGACAACCCAGAGACTTTTTGCGACTTTTGCCCCATCAGTCTCTGTACCTTTACTAACCAGATCATCTCCAAGATTATCGCTTCCCGAATGGCAGGCCTTCTTCCCAAGATCATCTCGGAGGAGCATAGCGGTTTCGTTCGGGGGAGAAATATTTAAGACAACATCATGCTAGCTCAAGAGTTAGTCACTTGTATGAAATTTCCGGCCAGAGGGGGCAACATTGCTATCAAATTAGACATAGAGAAAGCCTACGACAGACTCGACTGGCAGTTTATGATCTGGGTGTTCAGGGCTTTCGGCTTCTCCGAAACCTGGACCAACGTGGTGTAGAGATCTATCAGCAACTCGTGGTTCTCTACGGTTATCAACGGCCAAGCGGATGGGTTCTTTAAATCAACCCGAGGGGTCAGGCAAGGGGATCTGCTATCCTCCACCATCTTCATCATTACGGCGGATGCTTTGAGCAGAAACCTTAACAAAATGACGAACACCCCCAATTTCCAGCACTACCATACGGCAAGCGGCTGTCCAATCATCACCCACCTGGCCTTCGCTGACGATATCCTTATTTTCTCAGCCGGAGACTCGGGGTCGGTGGAAGTCGTCCATAATACGCTCCAAATCTACGAAAAGTGCTCAGGTCAGAAGATCAACCCAGATAAGAGCGTCATCTACACCCACCACAAGATTAAAAGAGAGCAAGCGGATAGCATATCGACCACCACATCATTCCCCATCAAACACCCTCCATTCCTCTACCTGGGGTGCCCTCTCGTGTATGGGAAATCCAACGCCGGGATCTTCGAGAGTTTGACTAACCGAATCAGGAAAAAGCTCGAAGGCTGGTACAATGCCACCCTATCTCCAGGCGGCAAGATTATCCTCATCAACCACGTCCTCACCTCCATTCCCATCTACACCCTGGCTGCGTGCTCATCTCCCAAGAAAGTCCTATCCTACATCGAGAGCATCTTCAGTAATTTTTTTAGGGGCCACATCGGCGGCCACGAGAAGCACCACTGGGCTAGCTGGGACACCATGGCTCGCCCTACGGACGCGAGGGGTCTGGGTTTTACCAAACTTTCTCATATTGTTAACGCCTTCTCGATGAAGTTGTGGTGGACGCTTCGTATTAGCAAGAACTTATGGTCCAGGTTCATGAAGGCCAGATATTTCAAGCACATCCACCCATCTACGGCTACCGCCAACAGCAGATCTTTCGCGGCCTGGCGTCGCATTCTCCACGGTCGGACCCTTGCCGAACCAGCAATCCACCTTACGGTGGGCATCGGAGAAGCATCACCATTCTTGGAGCGCTGGATTGGCGACTTCCTGCTTACTCCCACCCCGATGGCTCCCAGAAATAGCACTATCAAGGATCTTTGGGACCCTCCTAATAACTCCTGGGATTGGAGTAAAGTCAGGTCTTGGGCTGGGCCCGAAGCGATCGACTACATTCGTCGCAGCTGCTTGAGGATCGGTCCGGATGCCGATAAGCTCTTGTGGTCGCACGACGGTTCTGGCGCCTTCTCGGTTAGGTCTGCCAGAAATGTTATCCTGGGCAACGCGGCCACGTCTCCTACCATAGCCTCGTTCTGGCAGACATGCATCCCCAAGAAGTGGTCTTTCCTCATCTGGAGAGCCCTACGCAATATCCTCCCCACTGACGACACAGCTCAATGCCATCGGGTTCAGCCTTGCCTCTGCATGCACATGCTGCTCGGATCGACAATCGGAAACAGCCTACCACATCCTCAGTCAGGGGGACCTACCGGTCAAGGTCTGGAGTGCTCTTTCCCAACGTTGCAGATTGCCTCATGGAGGCAAAAACTTTTACCATCTCATGGACACCTGGGCCTCTGCGTCCCACGGCCACCAGATCGTCGCAGCAGCTGCCACGTGGGTCATCTGGAAAAACCGGAACAAGGCGAGATACGAAGGCCATCAATTCAGTGCGGACCAACTAACTTGGGAAACCATTCGCCAATGCCACAAGCGGAGACCCCTCTGTATGCACGGCAATCAGACCTTCTGGAACTCTCTTTCCTCGACTTAGCCGTTTTTTGTTTCTGTTCGCCTCTTCTTTTGTCAGTATACGTGTTCAGGCTTCGACATTTTGCGCCTTTTGGTATACTTGTAAAGGTTCGACCTTATTGAATAAAATGGTAGTTTCCAAAATTATATATATATATATATTGGAAAAAGGTAAATTTTATTCCAAAGTAACACAGTAATCGTACAACATACAATCAAAGTGGGGACTCCCACTTATCAAGACCTCATAACATTTATATCAAATTCGATGTTATGAAGCATGTCCACCAGAGGTGTAACCAGTCCCTCGAATATCCGACGGTTTCGTTCCCGCCAGATATGCCAAACCGAAGCAGCCAGACGAACCCTGGCGGTCCGGAACCATTCCTTCCCTTGACCTCTACTATCTCGGATCACCGTAATGATGTCCCCAGTACTCTACCCGGAGTCACAACCTCCTAATATTCTACTTTGCTCCTTCCAGATCTGCCAAGCCAGGACACACTCAAAGAAGATGTAGCTGATAGATTCTTGCTCTACACCGCACAACACACACTTGGGATCCGGGACCGGCACTCCAAAAGAACTCAACCAATCTCGAGTAAGAAGGCGACCCAATAGGAGCTTATAAAGACAGAGCTGCATCTTTCTTGCCAGGCCCTTGTACCATACGAAATCGTAGTCAGGACTCTGAGGAAAAGTGCGCCTGATGAGATTGTAGCAACTCCTGAATTGGAACTCCCCAGTACCCAGGGACACACCAGTCGGCTCCCAAATCCACCGATCTGCAGGCAAGTCCGGATCAATGGCAATATTACTAATGATCTCTTCCAGCTCCATGGTAAAACGATAGGACTCCGGCCTCCACTCCCCATCGCGAATGATCCGACTACACGTCAGGCCCCGCCTGTCCTTCTGGTGAGTCTGAGCCCCCCTGATGTCCAATAACGAGCACCGATCTATCCAGGGATCTCGCCAGAGGTCCGTTCCAGACCCATCCTTCATGACCTTCCTGATAGCAGACTTGAGAATCCCTCTGTGTCTCAGGACAGTCTTGAACGTGACGGAATGATTGTTGTCAGTAGTACACGTCCAAAAGTTGCCCTGCTTCACATATTTGCTATGCATCCAGGCAGCCCAGAGAGACCCTCCATTTATGAATTTCTATGCCAGCTTAAGCGTGGAGGCTTACCGAATCTCCAGCAGTGGCTTAATCCCCACTCCTCCCTCCTTCCTGGGACGACAGAGCTGATCCCAAGAGATCGCATGTATACCCCCTCTCCAAATGAAATTTGCACAAATTCGATCCACTTTCCTAACAGTAGCGATAGGAAGGAGGATGGATTGTAGCCAGAAATGAGCAACAGCTGTAATCACTGACCGAACCAGCTCAATGCGACCGCCAAATGACAATCCCGAGGCTTGCCAACCTTCCACTCTCCTCTGGACGTACTCCACCAAACTATGGCAATCATGATCCCGCATAGTTGACCGTGAGGGGAACTCCTAAATAGCGCACCGGAAGATCACTCCTCTCGATACCCAGCACGTCAGCCCGCTCCTCCTTCTGGGGACATAAGGAGCTGAATTACACCTTGCTCTTCTTCCTGTTCAGTTGAAGGCCCGATAAGGAATGCAACTCTTCCATAATCTCTGCAAGCGTCTGCATACCCTCCATTGAAGGCCGGATAAACACCAAGAGATCATCAGCATAAATGAGGTGGGTGACTGGGGGATCCACCCTTCGGAACAGTGGAACCAGCCTCCCTCGGTGCGCTGCTAAATCCATCAGGCAAGTGAAGTATTCCATAACAATCGTGAACAGGTAAGGAGATAGGGGGTCGCCTTGCCGAAGCCCACGATTACTCTGTAAATACCCATAGGGGATGCCCTGTATGAGAATCGAGAAAGTGGGGGACGTGATGCACTCTCGTATCAGGCCAACCCAATGGTCCCCAAAACCCATGGCGGACATCAGATGGAAAAGGAAGTCACGGTTGACCATGTCATACGCCTTCCTCAGATCCAGTTTTACGCAAGCCTTCTCTCCTCCAGGTTTGTTAAAACCACTCACCATCTCATGAGCCAGGAGGCTGTGCTCTGCAATCGATCTCCCTTTGATAAACGTAGCCTGGTTCGGGGAGACCAAGTCCTGTATGATCCCCTCCGCCGGCACATAAGGTGCGTAATTATCTTATAAAGATAATTACAGCACGCAATAGGTCTGAAGTCCGCCAGCGTTGTCGCTCCCTCCTTCTTAGGCACCAAGGTTAGAAAGGTGTGGTTCAGCACTTTCAGCAGCTTTCCATTGGTGAAGAATTCCTGTACCACCTCTAAGACCTGATGCTTCAGAGTATTCCAGTGGCGTTTGTAGAACCCACTGCTAAAACCATCCGGGCCTGGAGCCTTGTTGGGATCCGCCAGCTTGACAATAGCTTCCACCTCCTCCAATGTAACGGGAGCAAGAAGAATACTATTTCCGTACGGAGTCACCAATCTCTTCGTAATGATCTCTGGGAACACAGACAAGTAGTCAGTCTGGAAATACAACTCAGAGTAGTACCTGACCGCCTCGCCCTGAATCGCAACCGGCTCCCCCACAAGATTGCCATCCACATCCAGAAACCGGGAGATGTGATTCCTATGCTGCCTGGTCCGGATGACATCATAGAAGAACTTGGAGCACCGGTCGCCGTCCTTGAGCCAGGAGAATTTGGCACGCTGAGCCGTGCTAATCTCCTTCTGCAACCGCAAGATGCTGACTTCTTCAATCAGTTCCTTCTCTCTTGCCGCCAAGTCTCCATTGAGCATGTCAGCCTGCATGTCTTCCTAGATAGCTCGCAATTCCACCTCCTTATCTTCTAAAGAAGTCCTCGGCAACCCCTTCACCCAACTCCGAAGAGCCTGCTTCGTGGCCTTCAGACGACGGATAAATCGGAACTGAGTCGTCCCCTCCTGTCCACTATCAAGCTCCTCTGTGACAGCCTCCAGGTAGCCCTCCGAGAGGTACCAACTGTTGTTGTACCTAAAAGGACGGGACTTCCCAGGGGCCCGACAAGTGAATCCAACCCGGATGGCGGAATGATCACTCGTCCTCGCAGCCAGGCCCTCCGCCGAAGTGTTAGGGAAATGACAGAACCATTCCCTATTCCCAAAAGCTCTATCAAGCTGGCACGCAACCCTATTCCGAATAGCTTTGTTATGCCAAGTCCAGATGAAGCCAGAGCGAGATAATCCCTGGAGCCCCGCCTGGAGGAGACATCTCTGAAAATCATATAGGATAGAGTCTGGAACTGGGCGACCTCCCACCTTCTCCCCTCGGTGCAGAAGGGCATTGAAGTCCCCGATCATCAGAAGAGGGAGGGACGCCGAATCTGCTGCAACTGCGACCCGAAAAATGTCACTCCAAAGGGATTCCCGCCTCCGTCTGTCATTGTGCCCGTAGACTGCCCCCAATAAGAACCGGAAGCCACCCTTGTTAGAGAAAGAAATAGCAATCAACTGCTCCGACATCAAAAGCAAATCTCCATCCCAGCTCTTCGAGTTCCATCGAACCCAGATCCTGGCCATGTCACACAGAGCCAGGTTATGCAGTTGGACCCAATGAGATGGGGTCCTATGAGCAAGAGTCTTTTCACCCTTAATCTTAGTTTCTAACAGAATAGAGATGTCACATTTCTCTCTGAGAAGCATCCCACAGATCTCTCTCCACCTTCCAAGCGAACACGCCCCCCCTCACATTCCAGGCTATAATGGCCATTAATTAATTAGAGGAAGGGTCCCCTGAAAAAACACCCGGATCGGCACCTGGGGAAAGTGCCTCGTCCGTCGCTAAAAGATCCTCCTCCATCCCAGTCGGAATGGTCTGCTGTGGGATGGCCTGAGAGAGAACCAACGCCCATGAAGGATTGTCAACACACCCCTCCTCTATGTCAAAAGGATGCATCCCCTCCCTGGAGAGGCTGTCACTCAGCGGCCCTACAGTGCGTCTCTTCCTGCAGTAAACCTGTCCCTTAGCCGAACCTCCACCCCCTCGTACCACGATCCCCGCCGCCGCCATGCCTCTCGTAACAATACTACTCTGTCCCTGGGAAGTGGGCAACGCCCCACTCGTGGGAGCCATCTGGGTAGATACAATGAGGCTCGTCCCACCCTCACTTACTGGGAGAGTATCCTCGCTTACCAAGGCCTCCTCTCCGCTGTCAACTCTGATACCCATGTCACAGGAAGAGTCTGGAGTCTCACTCTGAGGGATAGAAGACTCCACATGAAGTTCGGCCGCCGAACAAGCACTGGCCAAATGCCCGAAGCAACAACACCGTGAACAGATAGGGGGAACCCATTCATATTCCACCTTCTGGGTAAGAACCTCTCCAGACGAAATCTCGTACTCCACCAACTCCGGTAACTCCCACCCAGCTCAGATCTCCACAAAAATCCTGGCGTACATCAACCTCGACCGAAAAGCAGTAGCTTCGTCTGCCTTGATCGGGGTGCCCACCAAGCTCGCCAGTCGCATCAGCAAAGGAATGCTCCAAAACCGGACAGGGAACTTAGGGAAGCAAATCCATACAGGGATGGCATTCAGTACTTCCGCTCACAGCGAAGCTCCGGAGTTTACTCCTTAAGAATGATAAGCCTACCGTCAAACGTCCAGGGGCCACCTTAGAGTATCCTAGCGACATCCTCCGCGAGTCCGAACTTCACATAATAGAAGCCGTTCTCGCGGGCAAAGAACTCCATACTCCCTTTAGGCTGTCAGACACGCGCAGCGTACCCCCGAATCTGTCCGTAGAAAGGCTTGTTGCCTAGGACATACAGGACAAGGGTTCTCCCAATATGCTGACACCTTCTCAATCTCTCCTGCGGGGAACGAGGCCCAGAAACCCCTCCCTGCCTTGATCGATGGGACATACTCCATCGATGTGGGGCTTTTCGGCCCCACAGGTTTGCAGATCTCTGCCCAGGACCGTCCAGCCGGCGGAGTAGTCGCCCCCCCCACACATATATATATATATGGCATTCGTGAAATCTATATTCACAAGTGATCAGCAATCCACAAATAGACCTTCACTATTTGATGGAACTAGCTATACTTATTGAAAAACACGAATGAGTTTCTTCCTGAAATCTCTTGACTTTGACCTCTGGTCTATAGTCATAGATGGCAACAAAAAGCCACCTAGAGTAGTGATTGGTGGTAATCTTGTAGATAAGCCATATGACAAATACACAAATTTAGAAAATACACAAGCCAATCTTGACGCAAGAGCTATCAATGTACTATTTTGTGCCATTGACAAGACTGAGTTTAACAGAGTATCTACATGTGTCACATCATACGACATTCAAAAACTTATTAAGGTAACTCATGAAGGTACTTCACAAGTGAAGGAATCCAAGATAAGTAGATTGACACAAGAGTATGAGGCTTTCAAGATGAAGCCAAATGAATCAATCACTTAGATGTTTACACGTTTCCTTGATATTACGAATTATTTATCATCTTTTGGCAAGGATTACACAACTACACAAATCATGAAAAGATTCACAAAGTGCTCAGGGGACTAACAAAGACTAGAATTCCTAGGCTACTACGATTATAGAAGGAAACGATCTCACCATAATGTCGCTGGAGACACTCATGGACAATGATTACTCATGAACTAGACCTACAAGGCTTTGAAGAAGCCACATGAAAAGAGAAATCTATCGCCTTCAAATCACATGCTAAGTCTCAAGCAAAATCACAGACGATGAAGAATCAAATGGTGAGGAACAAGCTCTTCTTGTAAAGAACTTCAAAAAGTACTTGAGGTTTGAGAGATCAAACTGAAAGAAGAAAGATTATCAAGAAAGCAATTAAGAAGAGGCTATCTGCTATGGTTGCAAAAAGACTAGACACATTAAGAAAGACTGCCAAATAGACAAAAAAATCATTCGATACGACCGACAAAGCAAGAAGTCAACAACTGGTAAAAAATGCAAATACCAACATCTGGCACGAAATCGAGGCTAGTGAATCAGAGGAAGAAGAAAGACCAAGCAGCTCTGTAAATGTTTATTTGATGGCATTTGATCAGGTAACAACTAATCCTCTGTATGATGACTTTACATTTGATGAACTTTCTGATACTTTTAGCGACTTATTAGATGAACACAAGAAAGTCTTGGATAAATATAAGCAGTCTCGAAAAGAGATCAAATCTTACACTACTGAAGTTGAAAGGTTGTCATCCCTATTGGACAAAATACGGGAAATATCTTCCACCAGTAACACGAATGAGGAAATATCAACTCTGAAGCCTAACTTACATTATGCTCATAAAACTATTGAGAAAAGATATCATTACTATGCCAAGCTGAACGAGTTATATGAGTTAGAGAAGAAGAAGTATAACATCGCGGCACAGAAAATTGATGCTATATCTAGTAAATATGATGAGGCATGTGCTTTCTCTAAAAAATTAGAGATAAAGTTGGGAAACAGGTGATACCTGCTACTCAGCCAAAGATCTGTCATATGTCACAACATAAACGTAATACGACACGATCAAAGAAAGCACGTAAGCATAATGTTCCAAACAATCACGCCTTTGTTTATAAGTATCCAAGGATGAAACACAAGCATCATGTCAATAACATGACACCCAACACTAGCTCTAAAATTTCCTATACATATTATGGTTCACATGGACACATTTTCAAGTTTTATAGAGTTAGAAAGCTAGTTGACATTGTTGTGCCCCGTCCCGCAAAGGAACTAGATAAACAGAGAGATCGGATTGCTGGCTCTGCAACAGAAGACGATTGATCTGGGTGAGTGGACTGTCACGCCTCGATTCCGTAGAATCGATAGTCGTCCCCGGGCGTGATGCCGTACGAACCTAAGTTGCGATCGCACAAGGCATAGTCATAAGGTTATCCGAAACACAACATCAAGTTAGAGTACGCAGAGAAATTTGCATGACATATTTGAAATAGAAATAGACTTTTTCATTGATAATAATAAAACTTTACATAGACTTCTTTACAATCATTGCCGCGCGGGCTACAACATGACTCAACTTACAAAATGAATGCCGATGAGATAGTTGTTCCATACATTACATCCCTTTTTACAAGCAAAAATCATTACAATTTCTACCTGCTATCGCGGAAAGTCGAGTCGCCATCTTTTCTTTTGGACTGAGTGCGGGTCTTCATCAAAAGGAATCCAGAAACAAGCCTTTACACGCGGACGAGGCTTCAAAAGGGTTCACGTCGCCTTGAGTTTCAAGTGGCATGCCCTTCGTAGTTCGGGGTACCTGCGTGGAGAGCGAGGATCAGTACATTACACTTTGTACTGGTGCATGGCTATTTAAGTTCCAAAATCTCATTTGGATGAAGAGTTTATATAACTTAGAGTATGAATGTTTCTAACCATCCTAATGAATTTCAAACAAGCATA
Organism: Iris pallida; assembly: GCA_029216955.1. Classification (NCBI taxonomy): domain Eukaryota; kingdom Viridiplantae; phylum Streptophyta; class Magnoliopsida; order Asparagales; family Iridaceae; genus Iris; species Iris pallida. Next base: position 29,551 of record JANAVB010011034.1, on the reverse strand, counting down.
TGACCAGCATAATGTAAAAATACGTTAAAACTTACCCCCGGTGGACCCCGCCGTGCCTTATGAAACTTACCATGTTCTTCCCTGTCAATTGTTATCATTTTCATACCAAGTGCAATATACGTGAGATTTGGTCACTGGCATAACAAGCCATCCTGGACTCTATAGCTTTTGTTAGCCGGGGCCCTTGCAGCGCAAGTAGCGAGCCCCGCTGTAAGTCCCCGCTTAACCCATGCTATCATCCAGCACAGCTATACACCGTGTTTCCTTTCTTGGCCGAAACGGTCCCATGGCCTTGGGTTGCCGTTACGGGGAAACTTTACCTTGTCGACAAGTTGTCCAATAACCGAGTTCAGACAATATTTAGTTATTAAGGTCTAGCCTACATTCTCTTTGAAACTTAATCATTTTACCGCAACAACACTATCGATTTGCTTAAGAAGGGGTCGAGAAGAGAAGGGTCAGCCACTCACCTTGAGTTTACTTCGGCGAGAGAACTTGTTGGCCGCGCTAGACGTCGTCTACGCGATTACCAGAAATCACACAAGCAACCGATTAGAACACTGTATTATTCAAGGAGTTCGATAGGAAATGCGGAGTTCGAAATACAAGCCATAAAAACAATCGAAAACATTCACGAAAATGCATTCAGAAAACAAAGCCAAAACCAACGCAAACGGCGTGAAAAGTAGAGCAACGAGAGGTCTCTCCCGACTCAGCCGCAGAGTCAATCCTCGAGGCGCAACCCACTGAATATGGGACTTGGTTCCGAAGAAGACATTCCATAACGATGAATGGATCTTAATTCAACCGTTTCCGTTCGATCGACTCGGTCGATCCCGACCTATCGGTCCCGACCGAATCGATAGCGACAGTGTTCCTTTCTCACGTACCCCATAGACAGAGTACGGGGCACGATGTAGGGACGGGGTACTACACCGACAAAGACTCATTTTATGATTCGCTTATGCCTAATACGAATCTGAGTTTTTGAATGAATACTATTGTTAATAACAAGATGGTAATCATTGAGTATGCTTGTAAGAGATTTCACATGTTGCTATGCTATGAATAAGAAAAGAGTTAACATGTTTGCTAATAAGAAATGATATGATGTCTTGTAAGAAATGAATGTTGCCTTGATCGATAAACTATTGCCATGTTAAATCAAATAAGATAATGCTGTGCTAAATTAGAGATGTGCCTCAAATGAATGAACTATTGCCATGCTTAATAAGAAAATAAAAAAGAATGTTTACATGTCCCTGAATAGAGTATGACTATCAATAGTAGACAGAGATGTATAGGGATGGCGCATTGTGCTGTTAAAGAGATGATACGGCTTGTCCGTATAGAGAAAAGAGTAGAGCTACTGGCTCGGTCATATGAAAGAAGAGAACAGATGAAATATGAATGTTGTCCAATGATCATTGTATAAGTAGAGTTTTATTTGATAGAGTTTTATACCCATATTGGTCCTGGACAACTTGTGCACAAGTATAGATCCTCAGGACTGGTTCTTGGGCACTCGAACCGCTCGGCCCGGGGGAGGATAGAGTAACACTCTGAGGTAAAAGAGACCTCACGGTGTATAGAGAGAGTGTCCACTAGCGACGAGCTGAACCCAAGAGTCACAGTGGCTAACTATGGGGAATGATCCATGTACCATCATATAGATAGGTGTCGATTAGTGAAGAGCTGAACCCTGAGCCGCAGCTGCTAGTATACGTGTTATCAGTGCAAAACTGAACCTTGGGTCACAACTGCTGGTCTACAAGATTTGCACCGGCTCTTCGATATATGACAAGTCCGCCTTCAGGTCCAGCTTACCCAAATCCACCACATGGCTCGGATCATGCACATACTTCCGCAATTGTGATACGTGGAAGACGTCATGTACCTCTGACAACGCGGGCGGTAAGGCGATTTGGTAAGCCACCGGGGCGACTTGTTTCAATATTTCGAACGGGCCAACAAATCTTGGGCTTAATTTCCCCTTCGCACCGAACCTGGAAACTCCCTACATGGGCATGACTTTCAAGAATACATGGTCGCCTTCCGAGAACTCGAGGGGGCGTCGGTGCGTATCGGTATAGCTTTTCTGCCAGCTTTGTGCTATCTTCAATCTCTCTCGTATTAACTTGACCTTCTGCATGGTCTGTTCCACCAGCTCCGGACCAAGTATCTGCCGTTCTCCGACTTCATCCCAGCAAATGGACGATCTGTACTTCCGGCCGTACAAAGCTTCATACAGTGCCATTTGGATGCTGGACTGATAGCTGTTGCTGTATGCAAACTCGACTAGCGGTAGATGGACGTCCCAACTTGACTTTATGTCGATCACACAGAGTCGTAACATGTCTTCGAGAATTTGGTTCACCCGTTCTGTTTGGCCGTCAGTCTGAGGATGATAAGCTGAGCTGAACTTCAACTTGGTCCCCAGTGCTGAATGAAGACTACTCCAGAAGCGCGCTACGAACCATCCATCTCGATCTGAGACGATAGATACTGGGACCCCGTGCAGCCGAACTACTTCATCAAGGTATATCTGAGCAAGGCGGTCGACGCTCCAAGTAACTTTGATGGCAATAAAGTACGCTGACTTGGTTAGTCGATCGACGATGACCCAGATGGCATTGTTTCCTCGCGGCGCCCTCGGCAAGCTAACAACGAAGTCCATAGTGATGTGATCCCATTTCCACTCTGGAATGGCAAGGTTCTGCATCTCCCCGCCCGGTCATTGGTGCTCGACTTTGACTTGCTGACAGGCCATACATTTTGACAAAAAGTGCTACGTCCCTCTTCATGCCATGCCACCAAAAGACAACGCGGAGGTCCTTATATATCTTGGTACTGCCAGGATACAAAGAATATTTTACATAATGTGCCTCCGACATTATCTTCTTTCTAAGTTCTGCGTCGTCCGGTACGCATAGCCGTCCCTTCACGTGCAACACTTCCGACTCATCCTCTGTAAAATTGGACGCTTTCCCTGTCGATATCAGCTTCCGCATCTCTCCAGGTAGGGGTCGTCCTTCTGTGCAGACTTGATCCTCTCAAGTTGTCACGACCCGCACCCTAGAGTTAGGGCACGAGAACGTAACAACGCCCAGCCTACGCCACAGTGTCGGCGGTAGAACGCTGTCATAGGTCTCAATGCATCTAACAGTATAAGACTAAACAGTTTATACTCCCCGAATGAGGGTGACATAGCAGAATGTAAACTCAATCACATCTAAGGTAGAGCATAAAGGAAGATAGATAAAACAAGAAATCGAAAAGAGATACAACAGATAGAAGTCTAAGTGTCTAAGATACAAACTCAGAGTACATCTCAAAACCCAAATACAGTAATCCATAAATACAACTCAAGATGACTGAAAATAACTATAAGCAAAAACCCTAGCTATCTATGCAACCTCTACTGTCTCCTCTAGGCTAGCAGGCAAACTCCAGGCTATCTGTAAAATTTATCAACAGGTCCAGTCAGGACATGAGCGAACACAATACATCTCAACAGTTCATAGCAGGTTAGAAATATAATCATGCAGTAAACTAAGTTACAGGTACTAAAAAAAAATGCAGTATGTAAACAGAGAGAGAGAGCTGTAATAGAAATATCTACTATAAATAAAGACTAACAGTGGCTAGTGAGTCAGAGTACAATATAGACATGTAAATGGCATAGAAGATTCTGTTGCTACACTATGGAAGAGATTCTGATGCTACACTACTTGGATATTATTCACATGTCCAATTCTACTCCCCCGTACCCCCAATCAATACACAAGGATCCAGCCAGGTAATGTTATATGATTCCATGCACAAGCCTCCGTAGGGTGATACATGGATACCCATAAATGGGTGATTCTGGGGGTTACCCAATAGTGTAAGATTCCAGGAAGACTCTACGATCATATATATGTCGTAAGTGATCAAAGAACCAATGAAGCATAGTGATACGCCATGTAAGTGAAACGCACAGTACATGTAGTACCCGATGCTCCCTAAGGATAACATCTTAAAAAGGGATCCATATAGTACCAATCCGTGTGACCAATGTGACAGTACATGTAAAGTAATCTACTACAGGAAATTCTAAGCAGGATATGAAATGATCAGAGAATGTACTCGTCTGATATCTGAATGTCCAAGGTAAAGATACTGTCCGAGGAAGATGTCTGGCTCCTAATTAGAACAGCACAAGTCACAAGATGTCCAGAAGGGTAATATAAAGCACTACATACAACATGAATCTAGGTCAAACTAGGCCAAAGTCAACCCTCTGGTCAACTGTACTAGTCAAACTAGGTCAAACTAGGTCATGTCCTAACCCAGCAAGTCTTACTAGGCCTAACCAAGACTATCCTAGCAAGCACACATCAATACAAGGCTATACAAGCCAACATACACCCAATTCTATATAGCATGCAATTATTCAATACTCAAATAGGCAAGAATTCACATTGGATATACACTAGGTAATCTATTACTTTAAGCTATATGTCTACACATATATACACATGCATATATGGTATTCAACATTAGGTCTATAATCATGGCATTTCAAATGGTTATAGAAACTTATATATTCAACACAATATGCTAACATATATATAATATACATACATAGCTAAGTTAACTATATTCATAAATACTTATTTAAGAGGCTATGTGTGTGTATGTGAACATGGCAAAGGGGCAAGTGAGGGTTAAATAGGCATACATAGTGTATACATATCAAAGAGTGTCAAAGTGTAAGTGAACAATGTGTCAAGTGTGATAGTGTCAATAGTGTAAGGGGGTACATGAGGTAATATAGAATTTGTATTAACATAGAACATTACATCTCATTAACTTGTATATTGCATACATTACATCTATTATTATATTACATTCATGCTTGCATTCATTCATCATTTTTATTCTCTTGCACCACTATATGCACCATACATTACATACTATGGAACCTACATATTCATTACAAGCCATACTTATACATGCTTACATTAGATAGGATACTTACACCTCATACATCATTTATTTAACCATTTACTCATGCTTGTATTCTCTATTTAATTACATAATGTATACATTAACATGGGTTAAAATCAAATAGAATATTATATTACACACAAGGGTGCACAAAATGCATATGTCGAATAATAACTCCTACTAATAATTAATACTGTACCATCTCAGCATGAATTAAAATTTAGGATTAAATTATGTTATAGATCTATGTGTTAGCTTTCCGAAACTTCAAACGGATCGCGTTTTCGTTTCCGGAAACTCCCGGAATCGCGAAAACACCGAGAACGCGTTTGTCTTTCGTACAGCTGACACTCAAATAATTCTCCAGAAAGTTATAGAAAGAATTAGGCCTACAATACGCTTCTTTTAAAAAAATAGGAGATTAAACCGAGCTTTGAGCTAGAAGTTATGACATTTCTAAGTTAGGGCTGAAATTAAAAACGTGGATAAAAATCATGACGGATTTAGGTAGTTTGAGACAAAAGAACACAAGTATATAACATAATATATCAAGAACTCACTCTCTACACTAATATATATATATGAGACACTATAGAACACATCTCCAATATAAAAATATGAGATTAAACATGTAATAATTCATTCATACATAACAACACACATAGTGTGTCCAAATTTGGGATTTTCCCACATGGACACAACCACAACACAAAGGACACTCCTATGACCTCCAAATGGACACGAAATGGAGATACAACCATAGGGGTCATTCATATGGGTTCAAAATAGACCTATATGCATGAGGAATGAAAAGGAGAAGGGATTTATACCTCCCGGTAGATCGAATCGAAGAAAAGCCTTCCCGGAGCGACACCGACACGTAGAGATTCCAAAAGGACACGAACGAGCTCCGAATCCTCCCAAACTTGGGTAGCTTCCTCCTTGGCTAGAATAGAGAAGGAAAGAAGAAGATTTTGTGGTGAAATGGAAGGATTTGGTGGAGAAATTGCTAGGGATTGCTCTCTAGGAATTTGGTGAAGAACAAGAGAGAGAGAGTGTGGATGAGAATAATGAAATGAACTTGAGCCTATCCTCTCCCAAAGTGGCTGGCCATATAGGGCTATTTGCCCTATTATGGTAAGGTCCAAAATGCCCCCACTAACCTATTCTATGAGTATTAGGAAAGGGCTAATTGGTTGGGGCTAAATTAGTCATTCTAAAGTCTCTAATCACACTAACCTTATCCATAATAATTAGTCTAACCTCTAACTAAAATATTTCTATCATATAGACTAAAATTAATATCATGTGGGCCATGCCTAACTAGTGTGGGTCCCACTAGAGTCAAACTATCCCCGGGTCCCCGTTTCAAGTCGGATTGAGTTGAAATTCGAACCCGACTCAAATAACCCTAAAACAATATCGTAAATAATAAATAATATCAAAATAATTCAAAGAGGTCAAATACAAAAATATCCTTAGCCCAAAAATGACATTAAAATATCATAATCACATGGTTAGGCTCTAGGTCAAACAGTCTCTAGGGTTTCACTAGCAAAACGTCAAAACCACAAGTCATTGATTTAAATAATTTTAAAATGATTTAAAATCACCAAAATCATATCATGAATTAAATATCATTATTAAAATAATTATAAACACGAAATTTCAAAATTACCCTCATTTGGGAAACTGGGTGCTACACCAGTAGGCTCGGTTCCACCCGCAGTTGTGCCAGTTTTACGTCTCTGAAACGAACTCGGAGCTCGATGCCCATTCTTTCCAAGTCACACAGCAGTAGATCATTGATACATAACGAAGCTAAGTACTTTCGGCTCATCGCATCCGCTACCACATTTTCCTTGCCCGGCGTGTAGTCGATTGACAAGTCATAGTCTTTGATCAGTTCGAGCCATCGTCTCTGCCGCAAATTCAGTTCCTTCTGGGTGAAGAGATACTTGAGGCTTTTGTGGTCCGTATAAATCCTGTACGCCACGCCATAGAGATAGTGACGCCACAAGCTTCAACACAAACACAATCGCCGCTAATTCTAGGTCATGTGTGGGGTAGTTTTTCTCGTGCGGCTTTAACTGCGGGAAAGCAAAAGATATCACCTTATCCCGCTGCATGAGGACATATCCCAAGCCCTGGCCAGAAGCATCGCTGAAGATCTGAAATCCCTCCTTCCCTTCAGGAAAAGCAAGTATCGGGGCCAAAATGAGCCGTTGTTTGAGCTCTGGAAGGAAGCTTCACAGTCGTCTGACCACTTGAATGTGACTCCTTTCTGGGTGAGGCGAGTCAACGGCGATGCGATCTTCGTGAAGTCCTTCACGAAGCGTCGGTAGTATCCCGCCAAGCCTAGGAAGCTTCGAATTTTGCTAACTGATGCGGGCCATTTCCAATCAGCAACTGCTTCGACTTTCTTTGGATCGACTGCGATGCCCGTAGCGGAGATGATGTGCCCAAGGAATGAGATGCTGTTTTGCCAGAATTCACACTTGCTCATCTTCGCGTACAACTGATTCTCTTAAAGGGTTTGGAAGTACCGTCCGCAGATGCTTTGCATGTTGTACTCGATCCTTCGAGTAGACGAGGATGTCGTCAATGAAGACTACTACGAACTTGTCAACGAACGGACGGAACACCGATTCATTAGATCCATGAAGACGGCAGGGGCGTTCGTCAGACCGAACGACATTACAAGAACTCGTAGTGTCCCTAGTGAGTAGGGAAGGCAAACTTGGCACGTCATCTGGCTTGACTTTGAGTGGTGATAACCTGATCGCAGATCAATCTTCGAAAATACTGTTGCACCTAGGAGCTGGTCGAACAAGTCGTCAATACGGGGCATGGAGCTATTTGTTCCAGACGGTAGCTTTATTCAATTCCTGATAGTCGATGCAGAGCAGCATCGATCCATCCTTCTTCTTCACTGAATAGCACGGACGCACCCCACGGTGAGACACTCGGACGGATAAGTCCTCTGTCGAGTAATTCTTGTAGTTGTGCTTTAGTTCCTTCATCAGTTCTGCAGGGGCCATTCTGTACGGAGCCTTCGAGATCGGCCGGGTGTCGGGGAATGTGTCGATGGTGAACTCTATTTCTCGATCGGGCGGCATACCGGGTAGCTCCTCCTGGAACACGTCTGGGAATTCTGCCACAACGTCGGTCTGACCCGCGTTTTGCACCATCCTATCGCATGTCTCGAACGGAAGCTAGATAGCCTTCGCACCCGAAATGCAGCATCCGTCGAGCAGATATTGCGGAGATCACCATGCAGGTCGGCGACGCCTCACCACACGAGTAGCAGAATTCAGGCACTCCAGGTATACGGAATGTGACCTTCTTTTCAGCACAGTCTATGGTTGCGTTGCACGGCCCGAGCCAATCTATTCCCAGAATGATGTCAAAGTCTTTCATGTCTAGAACTATCACGTCCAGACCGATCTTTTGACTGCCGATACAGATAATCCCGCTGGCACAGGCTAAATTTGTGAGAATTGGTGTGCCCGAAGGTCGAGATCTAATGATATTATAGAAAATTTGTACTCGGCGGTAAAGTCCGCCGATATAAAACTATGTGAAGCGCTTGAATCAAATAAAACACGAGCAGGCACATTATTGAATTTTAGTATACCTGACACTACTGTATCTGATGCTAGCGCTTCGTCTCGAGTCATGGCATAGATGCGGCCCTGAGTGTTGGGTGACGATCTTGGCCATTTTGCGGTGGAGGTTGAGTGGGCGGAGGAGGTCGGGGCGAGAAGAATTTCTTCTTGAACTGGGTCTTGAACTGATCCCAAGTGGCTCTCCCTCTCGCAAACAACGGCTCATTCCGGAACCAAACTCCTGCCAAGTCTATCAGCAGAAATCCCGCTGCCTCGACCTGGAGGTCATCCGGCATCCTGACTCCTAGGAGCTTCCTCTCTACCGAATCTAGCCAATCATATGCTACTACTATGCCCTCAGTCCCTGAGAACTCCTTGGGATTCAGACCCATGAAGTCCTTGATCGTCCCCGCTCTCTGCCGTGGCTCTACAGGTGGTGGGACCACGGGACATTCCTCAGAATGCTCCATGCTCTGGCGAAGTAGGGTAGTCTGCTCCTGATGGGTTATTAGGAACCCCTGGATCATAGTGAGCAGCTGGTTCCCGTCGAGTGTGACGGAAGCCTGGGTAGGTATGATGATGGGGGTGGTGGAAGTATCGGGGCCTGCTGGGACTGTGGAAGGTGGTGGAGGCATATGGGTCTGTGGATCTGTGGAGTAGGGGAGTGTGGTAGGTGGAGGTGGGGGTGTATCAGTCAACTGGTCAGCTGACTGGATAGGGAGTGCACCATTCTCAGGTGTAACATACTGGGACGAACGAGTAAGCACCATCTAATAAAAAAAATAAAAAAATAAAAGGACTTATAAGGACTTGTTTAAAGTAAGCAATCATATGCAAAAAATCTAATTATAATAGCAAGCATGTGATGTATTTCCTATATTGCAATCCTAGCATTCCTCTAGGTGTTCTAAGCGCCATCCTTAATGTTGTCTAATTACCTTAAGTTCCTAATTGCAGGCATGCTTGGTACAATAACATAACCAAACAATTTAGTCAGGACCTGCATGGGCCACCACTAAAAATATGTCACGACCCGCTACCCAAATTGTTGGGCCAGGCCGAGTCCAGCCTACGTTTGATATAAAACATAGTAAGATGTTCTAGAGACAACATGATAAGACTAAAATGTGCTAACAGTTCTATAAGTGAATAAAAGTCATAAATGCTCCAAACACAAAAGTCGTATCATATAGTAAAATATCCAAAGTACAAATCTGAAATATAAAACTGGATACATGTCTAGTTACAAAGTATGTTGCCTAATACATGAATACTCTCAAAAGTCTAAAGCAAAAAGATAACTATGCGAGGTTTCCCGCAGGAACATCCTCGTAAAGCAAAGCCAGGTCCTCGGCAGTAACTGCATAATATGTGTCGCAGAGTAACTCCTCCTCAGTAAGGACACCTACAACGTTATCCTGTCAGGATGGGAGCAAGTACTGAATCTAGCAAACTAGCATATGAAACATGGAAATGAACATAAAAGAAATAACTGGAAACATGGCATCACACAATCTATCATGGCAAGGACACATATGTCATAGAGACAGATGTATATGTAATGTTTAAAACTGTAGCAGGTACGTGATCGGTCAATAGATGTACAAAGTGCTGGGGCACATGTAATGAAATGTACATACGTACAAGTGTACATGCATATGTGTACCTCCATACAGAAATGCTGGATAATGGCCTACGGCGCAGTATCATATAGAATGAAACTTTGCTCGGTACGATAATGGGGGCATGATCACGTACTCAACTACTAGTTTCCCCATAACCCATATTCTATCATGTGAGAGATACATAAAGACTGTTCTAAGCATGGTAGTAATGGAAAGTACAACATGTGATATTTAACTTGCTACCCCAAGGATCAGCATTTTACATGGTGGGATATGCAGTTCATTTATGTAACAATATGTAAAATTTGTAGAAAGTACTTGCCTCTAGCAAAGCAAAGCAAAGCAAAACAAGCTGCGATAAAAGTGCTATGGATGTCCGGTAACTCGTCACTGTAGAAATAAATGCAATAACTTAGTTTTTACACTAAGCTAAACGCTAAGACACTAATTTGTGAAACACGACTTGTGACTGGGCACCTAGCCAAAATGATGACTCTGGCATAGAAGACCAATGTGGGGTGACACACTACTTTAACTAACTTTCTAGGGTCTTTACACTAGTGAGGGGTGAGGTTCAACACGGCTAAAACTCAAAGTAACACAAAAAGTTACAAGTCGTAATTAATCAATAAATAAATCAAATGATCATTGTGTTTCAACAATTTTTGAGATAGACAAAAAGCTTAATTTTGCATGAAATAAAGTACCGAATGATCTTTGCTAATTATAGAAATTTATTATAATTTTTCTGGAATTTTTTAACCAGTACAAATATTTTTAAAAATCAGTTTTCCTAACTATACAGAAAATGAGTTTGGTTTTATATGCCAAACTAGTGGCAAAACTGTAAATTATATACTATAAAAATTATACTAAATTAGATAAATTAACATAGTATCGAAATACTATTTTTCCAGAATTTTAGCAATAATTTAAGTATTTTTAGAAATCCAAAATAGCATTGCACACAATTGAAATTAAATAATTAATTGTCTGCGTATTTTGTCCATGTACATAATTTGAACCAAAGTTCAAATACAGGACCCAAGGCCATGAATCAAGTCCAATATGACTTGTACAGGTCTTAAATGTGTGAAAACACATTTGGGGCCCAAAAACCCATGCTAGGCTTGGACACCAAATGGTTGCAGTAATTTAAATACACTAAAATACAAATTGGTAAAAGTACAAAATAAATATTAATATTTTAATAAGGTAAAGTTTATATAAAGTGAATATTACATACCCATGTTAAAGTACATATGTATATATATATATATATATATATATATATATATATATATATATATTATAAGAAAATACTTAATTATAAAGTATATTACATATACAAATTGTATACATATATTATTAATATATATATATATATATATATATATATATAATATATATAAATAATAATACACATGGAAATATACATATAGTAATAAACACAAATATATATATATATAAAAGTTTACTAACTATAAAATTATATATACATATATAAAATACTGCCAAAAATACAGTATATATATATATATATATATATATATATATATAATAATATATATATATATATTATATATATATATATATATATATACTAATATGTATATATACATATATATAATATATATATATCTATAATAAATAAAAAAAAAAAAATATATATATATATAATATATATATATATATATATATATATATATATATATATATATATATATAGAAAACAGAAAAAGAAAAAGGAAAAGAAAAGAAAAGAAACAGCAGTAAAGGGGCTCGAACTCGAGCCAGCGCGCTGGGGGGGGGGTTAAGTCGAGTCGGGCTGGCCAACGGGTCAGCCCGAGGGTTGTGTTAGAGTTAGGGTTTAGGTTAGATTTAATTAGGTTTGAATTAATTAACATATAAAAAAATAATAAAATCGACCCTGTGTCCGGACAGTTAGGGACGCAGGATTCTACGTGTCCGTGCTATGCACGATACGTACGAATGCTAATTCACGTGTCCAAACACTGGACTAGTGTCCCCGTGTCCTAGCGAACCACGCACGTGGCTTCGGGACACGGATGACACGAGAAGAGCTCTGTTACTCACGTGTCCGATCGTCGAAGGAGGATTTCGAGGGTGCTGGCGGGCTGAGGAGCGGTCGGGACGGTGGCGCTCGGGTGGCGACGCGTTTGCCTTGGCCGGTGTGCGTCGGGTGGTGGTCGAAGGCGACGACGTCAACTGTGGAGGCTGGACGGGGAAGTTCGTCGGAGCTAGGGCTACAGCTAGGGTTTTCGCCAGAGTTGAAGCTCTATGGTGGTCGGGGGTGGTCATGGTGGTGGTTTAGGGTTAGGGCTCGGTCTGGGGAGTCGAAGGGCGGGTTTAAATAGGGGGTTGAGGCGGTCCTAGGTCGGTCGGGCGGTCGTGCGCTGGCCGAAAATGGCGGCTGGTCGTCGGGGCCAGGTGGCCGAGGTCTTGGGGGGGTTGATGGCGGTTTAGTATTAGGGCCCTTAGAGTTTAGGTTATTACAACTAGCCCCTAACAGAGTATAAATGCAAATATAATTTACATTCCACACTTTAAAACATTTCACTAATTGTATACTAATATAAAAACAAATCTAAAAATTACAGAATGATATTAAAACAATTTAGAAAATTACAAATTAATATTTTTGTATTTTAAAACTCATTTAAAAATCATTTAAAAATTCTAGAAAAATTCCTAAAAATCTAAATAATTATTTTAAGGCTAAAATTGACTTTAAAAATTAATTAACACTAATTAAAATAAAATTTGAAAAACAGGGGCTTACAAGTCTTCCCTCCTTGAAAAATTTCGTCCTCGAAATTCACAAGGATTGAAGACCCGACAATATTCTAACATAGCAAGCAATGCAACAAATGACTAAGGCTATGATCGAAACTAACCTCTAAGGTATCAAGCGAGAACGGGTGGTTCCCTCGCAGCGGTTGGATCGAACAGGTAAGGGTATCTCTCCCCCATGTCCGACTTCCTCTCCCAAGTAGATTCACCTGGAGAGTGACGGCTCCAAGCTACTCGTACTAAGGGTATAACCTTGTTCCTCAGCCTCTTCTCTCTCCTGTCTAATATCTCCACTGGCTGCTCAGAAACTGTAAGGCTCGGTCCGACCTCCAACTCTGAATGATCTAGCACATAACTGGGGTTCGGAACATATCTCCTCAGCTGAGATACGTGAAAGACATCGTGAACTCCTGCTAGGTTGGGTGAAAGTGCAACCCTGTAAGCTAACTCTCCAATCCTGCCAAGTACCTCGAACGGCCCGATGTATCTGGGGCTCAGCTTCCCTCCTCGTCCGAACCGGATCGTCCCTCTAGTAGGTGATATCTTCATTAGCACCATATCACCGTCTGCGAACTCCATCGGCCTGCGACTAGCATCAGCCCAGTGTTTGTGCCTGTCCTGAGCTACTCTGAGCCTGTCTCTGATCATCCCGACTTTCTCTGCTGCATCCGTGATCATCTCTGGCCCAAGCATAACTCTGTCTCCAATATCATCCTAAAAGAGCGGTGTGCGGCATCGTCGTCCATAAAGTGCCTCGAAAGGAGACATACCGATACTGGCTTGGTAGCTGTTATTGTATGAAAACTCTACCAAGTGCAGATGGCTCTTCCAAGATCCTCCGAAGTCCAGCACGCAGGTCCTCAACATATCCTCCAGTGTCTGTATCGTCCTCTCGGACTGCCCATCTGTCTGCGGGTGGTACACTGTACTGAACTTGAGCCTACTGCCCAACTCCTCCTGCAAGCTCCTCCAGTAGTGGGATGTGAATCTGTTGTCTCTGTCTGACACGATGCTCACCGGCACTCCGTGTAGGCGAACTATCTGCTGCATGTATAGCTCCGCCAACTTCTCGGTGGAAAGCCCCACCTTGAAGGGTATGAAGTGCGCACACTTCGTCAGCCTGTCTACGATGACCCAAATGGCATCCTTCCCTCCTTGGGAACGAGGAAGCCCTGAGACGAAGTCCATCGTAATATGTTCCCACTTTCACTCGGGAATGGGTAACGGCTGCAACAAACCAGCTGGCCTCTGGCGCTCCGCCTTGACCTGCTGGCAAACTAGGGCATCTCAAAATGAAACGTGATACATCCCTCTTCATCCCGTGCCCCCAAAGATGTTCCCGCAAGTCACGGTACATCTTGTTAGCACCAGGGTGAATAGAATATCTCGATCAGTGCATCTCCTGCAAGACTGCCTCTACCAGCTCTCCCTTCGGTACGCACAATCGGCTGCCATGCCTCAAGGATCCATCCTCTGCTATCGTGAAGTCATCCAGCAATCCTGCTAACGCCTGGACTCAAAGTCTGTGAAGGCTCTCATCTGTAGACTGTGCCTCCCGGATCTGCTCCATCAAACCTGACTGAATGTCAAGTGCCATCATCTGTATCACTGATCCTGACCGAACTAGCTCGATACCGGGCTTCTCCAGATCCTCCCACAAATGCCGATCAATCATCAAGTACCATGCCATCGGATGCCTGCTCAGCGTATCCGCCACCACATTTGCCTTTCCAGGGTGATACTGTAAATCGATGTCGAAGTCTTTCATCAACTCCAACCATCGTCTTTGCCTCATGTTCAGCTCTTTCTGCGTGAATACATACTTCAAGCTTTTGTGGTCAGTAAAGATCTCCACACGCTCTCTGTATAAGTAATGTTTCCATAACTTGAGGGCAAAGATCACCGCAGCTAACTCTAGGTCATGGGTAGGATAATTCCTCTCATAAGTCCACAATTACCTAGATGCATAAGCAATCACTTTCCTATGCTGCTGTAGGACACATCCTAGCCCTTTCCCAGAAGCATCGCTGTAATGGTAAAACCTCCAGAACCTGAAGGTAATGTCAGAACTGGAGCGGTCGTCAGCCTCCTCTTCAGCTCCTCAAATGCTGCCTGGCAGTACTCTGACCAGATGTACTCTGCGTCCTTCCGTATCAGCTTCGTCATGGGTTTAGCTATCCTAGCAAAGTCCTGGACGAACTTGCTATAATAGCCTGCTAAACCCAGAAAGCTCCTGATCTCTGAAACTGACGTCGGAGCCTTCCATGTCTCAACTGCAGCAATCTTTCTGGGATCCACTGATATTCCATTTCCAGTGACTACATGGCCGAAAAACTCCACTCGGTCTAAAAAGAACTCGCACTTCGGCAATTTGGCAAACAATCTCTCCTGCCTCAGAATCCCCAAAACTATCTGCAAGTGCTCTGTATGCTCCTCTGGCGTCTTCGAGTATATCAGGATGTCGTCGATAAATACTACGACGAACTTATCCAGATACTGGTGAAATATCTTATTCATCAAATTTATAAAGATAGCTGGTGTATTTGTGAGACCAAATGGCATCACCAGAAACTCGTACTGCCCGTACTTCATGTTGAACGCCATCTTCTGGATGTCTGCTGTCCTAACCTTCACCTGGTGGTACCCGGATCTCAAGTCTATCCTGGAAAACACCTTCGCCCCGCTCAACTGGTCGAACAAATCATCTATCATGGGCAGAGGATATTTGTTCTTGATGGTGATGGCATTCAAGGCCCGGTAGTCAATACACAACCGGACTGTACCATCCTTCTTAGGCACAAAGAGCACTGGTGCTCCCCATGGAGAAGCACTGGATCGAATGAAACCCTTTTTTAACAGGTCATCAATCTGCTCTTTCATCTCTACTGCCTCCTTGGGATTCACTCTATAGCAAGCCCGGGATACTGGTGATGAACCCGACACTAAATCTATAGTGAACTCCACATCTCTGTCAGGCGGAAGCCCTGGAAGATCCTCTGGAAATACATCCATAAACTCCCTGATGATAGGGTGTAGCGGTGCTACGTCCCCAACTGTCGCACAACAGTTCGGCTCTATGCAGATCTCCGGCCCTGTCCTCCTGACACTGAATGGTGCTGTGCATGGGGGACTGAACATAATACTACCCTCATGACAACCTATAGATGCATGGACATAGCTAAGCCAGTCCATCCCCAATATGATATCATAATCGGGGAGTGGCATCACAAAGAATCGTCCCCTGAACTCTCTCCCGGCTATAAAAATAGAACATCTATAGATAGATCTAATAGGCACTGGTCCTCCTCCCGTCATCACTCTACTAATCTCCACAGTAGGTGTAGCTACTAGATGGTGTTTATGCATAAACTCTAATGATAGGAAGCTATGAGATGCACCAGAATCAAACAAACATACAGCTAGAAAAGTATGCAAATAAACATGACCTGTGATGATGTCAGCTAAGTAATCTGGCTCTGAAATCTGCTCCGGCTCCGGCTCAAGGGCTAGGCTATAAACCTTCCCCTGAGGTCCCTTCTGCTGCTGCAGGTGCTGTCCAAACCTCTGCTGCTGAGTCGAAAGTGATCCTCTATGTCCCTTGGCTACTGGGCATTCCCGTATCTTGTGGGTGGCAGACCCACAAACTAAGCACTGCTTCAACCTTTTCCTGCAGATGGAGAAATTATGCCCTGGTCTTCCGCAGAAAGAACATATAGCTCCCTTCGGCTGCTGCTGCTGATGTCGGGGTCCCGGGGCTCTAACTGGCGGGGTCTGATGATGTGGTGTAGGGGGATGGTAAGTCTGCTGGGACGGCATCGGTGCTCTCTGTTGGAAAACCTGATGCTTGGACGGTCCCTCATGATGTACAGAAGCCGGCCTCTTGCTAGACAGAAGACGCTCCTCAATGCTCCGGACCAACTCTAGGCTCTGGTAATAGTCAGTCGTACCGTTCGCCACTATAAGAATGCCAATATCTGGAACTAGACCATGGCAAAACCTACGGGTCATCTCCTCTGGATCTGCAACCAGACTAGGAGCAAAACGGCTCAGGCGACTAAACTCTGCCGTATAGTCATCAACAGAACGGTTCCCCTGCTGGATGTTCTGGAATCGTAGCCCCATGGCTACTCTAGCAGTGGTCGAGAAGAATTTCTTCTTGAACTGGGTCTTGAACTGATCCCAAGTGGCTCTCCCTCTCGTAAACAACGGCTCATTCCAGAAACAAACTCCTGCCAAGTCTATCAGCAAAAATCCTGCTGCCTCGACCTGGAGGTCATCCAACATCCTGACTCCTAGGAGCTTCCTCTCTACCGAATCTAGCCAGTTATCTGCTACTACTATGCCCTCAGTCCCTGAGAACTCCTTGGGATTCAGACCCATGAAGTCCTTGATCGTCCCCGCTCTCTGCCGTGGCTCTACAGGTGGTGGAACCACGGGACGTTCCTCAGAACGCTCCATGCTCTGGCGGAGTAGGGTAGTCTGCTCCTGATGGGTTGTTAGGAACCCCTGGATCATAGTGAGCAGCTGGTTCCCGTCGAGTGTGACGGAAGCCTGGGTAGGTATGATGATAGGGGGTGGTGGAAGTATCGGGGCCTGCTGCGACTGGGATGTGGAAGGTGGTGGAGGCATCTGGGTCTGTGGATCTATGGAGTGAGGGAGTGTGGTAGGTGGAGGTGGGGGTGTATCAGTCAACTGGTCAGCTGACTGGATAGGGAGTGCACCATTCTCAGGTGTAACATACTGGGACGAACGAGTAAGCACCATCTAATAAAAAAATAAAAAAAATAAAAAGGACTTATAAGGACTTGTTTAAAGTAAGCAATCATAGGCAAGAAAATCTAATTATAATAGCAAGCATGTGATGTATTTTCAATGTTGCAATCCTAGCATTCCTCTAGGTGTTCTAAGCGTCATCCTTAATGTTGTCTAATTACCTTAAGTTCCTAATTGCAGGCATTCTTGGTACAATAACGTAACCAAACAATTTAGTCAGGACCTGCATGGGCCACCACTAAAAACATGTCACGATCTGCTACCCAAATTGTTGGGCCAGGCCGAGTCATGCCCAGCCTACGTTTGATATAAAATGTAGTAAGCTGTTCTAAAGACAACAGGATAAGACTAAAATGTGCTAACAGTTCTATAAGTGAATAAAAGTAAAAAATGCTCCAAACACAAAAGTCGTATCATATAGTAAAATGTTCAAAGTATAAGTCTGAAATGTAAAACTGGATACATGTCCAGTTACAAAGTATGTAGCCTAATACATGACTACTCTCAAAAGTCTAAAGCAAAAAGATAACTAGGCGAGGTTCCCCGCAGGAACATCCTCGTAAAGCAAAGCCGGGTCCTCGACAGTAACTCCATAATATGTGTCACAGAGTAACTCCTCCTCAGTAAGGACACATACAACGTTATCCTGTCAGGACGGAAGCAAGTACTGAATCTAGCAAACTAGCATATGAAACATGGGAATGAACATAAGAGGAAATAACTGGAAACATGGCATCACACAATCTATCATGGCAAGGACACATATGTCATAGAGACAGATGTATATGTAATGTTTAAAACTGTAGCAGGTACGTGATCGGTCAATAGATGTACAAAGTGCTGGGGCACATGTAAATAAAATGTACATACGTACAAGTGTACAGGCATAGGTGTACCTCCGTACAGAAATGCTGGATAATGGCCTACGACGCAGTATCATATAGAATGAAACTTTGCTCGGTACGATAATTGGGGCATGATCACGTACTCAACTACTAGTTTCCCCATAACTATTCTATCATGTGAGAGATACATAAAGACTGTTCTAAGCATGGTAGTAATGGAAAGTACAATATGTGATATTTTAACTTGCTACCCCAAGGATCAGCATTTAACATGGTGGGATTTGTAGTTCATTTATGTAACAATATGTAAAGTTTGTAGAAAGTACTTGCCTTTAGCAAAGCAAAGCAAAACAAGCTGCGATAAAAGTATTATGGATGTCCGATAACTCGTCACTGTAGAAATAAATGCAATAACTTAGTCTTTATACTAAGCTAAAATGCTAAGACACTAATTTGTGAAACACGACTTGTGACTGGGCACCTAGCCAAATGATGACTCTGGCATAGGAGACCAATGTGGGGTGACACACTACTTTAACTAACTTTCTAGGATCTTTACACTAGTGAGGGGTGAGGTTCAACACGGCTAAAACTCAAAGTAACACAAAAAGTTACAAGTCATAATTAATCAATAAATAAATCAAATGATCATTGTGTTTCAACAATTTTTGAGATAGACAAAAAGCTTAATTTTGTATGAAATAAAGTACCAAAATGATCTTTGCTAATTATAGAAATTTATTATAATTTTTCTGGAATTTATTAACCAGTACAAATATTTTATAAAAATCAGTTTTCCTAAGTATACAGAAAATGAGTTTTGGTTTCATATGCCAAACTAGTGGCAAAACTGTAAATTAAATACTATAAAAATTATACTAAATTAGCTAAATTAACATAGTATCTAAATACTATTTTTGCAGAATATTAGCAATACTTTAAGTATTTTTAGAAATCCAAAAACAGCATTACACACAATTGAAATTAAATAATTAATTATCTGCGTATTTTGTTCATGTACATAATTTGAACCAAAGTTCAAATACAGGACCCAAGGCCATGAATCAAGTCCAATATGACTTGTACAGGTCTTGAATGTGTGAAAACACATTTGGGGCCCAAAAACTCATGCTAGGCTTGGACACCAAATGGTTGCAGTAATTTAAATACACTAAAATACAAATTGGTAAAAGTGCAAAATAAACATTAATATTTTAATAAGGTAAAGTTTATACAAAGTGAATATATACATACCCATGTTAAAAGTACATATGTATATATATATATAAGAAAATACTTAATTATAAAGTATATATACATATACAAATATTGTATACATATATATATTAATATATATATATATATAATAATATATACACATGGAAATATATACATATATGTATATAAACACAAATATATATATATATATATATATAAAAGTTTACTAACTATAAAATTATATATATATATATATATATATATATATATATATATATAAAATACTGCCAAAAATATAGTATATACATATATATATACTAATATGTATATATATACATATATATATAAATATATATATAGAAAACAGAAAAAGAAAAAGGAAAAGAAAAGAAAAAGAAACAGCAGTAAAGGGGCTCGAACTCGAGCCAGAGCGCGTTGGGGGGGGGAGTTTAAGTCGGGTCGGGCTAGCCAGGGGGTCAGCCCGAGGGTTGTGTTAGAGTTAGGGTTTAGTTTAGATTTAATTAGGTTTGAATTAATTAACATATAAAAAAATCGATCCTGTGTCCGGACAGTTAGGGACACAGGATTCTACGTGTTCGTGCTATGCACGACACGTACGAATGCTAATTCACGTGTCCAAACACTGGACTAGTGTCCCCGTTGTTTGCCATTGATTGTAAAAGTACAGAACAATTATCGAAGGACTGAACTTAGACTCACAATACAAACTCGCTCGTACAAAGAAAGCCTAGGGACGAAAACCTAGGTACAGCAGTCTAAGTACGATTGTTTATTTTAGATTCTGGGGGGTGACGATAGAGGCTCGGAAAAGCGACGGCCGCTCTGCTTTACTCCTTGGACGATCGGTACGCAGCCTTGACTCGGGGAAGATCTGCTTGGTCGTTGACGAAGAAATGCCTTCTTGCTCTCTCTCTGATTGCTGTCCTGGCTTCTCTCTCTCTGTGTATATTCTCTCTCTGACTATGGGGGAAGTCTCTCTGTGTATACGTATTCTTCTCTGGCTTCTTTTTTTGTATATCTCTCTATCTCACAAGGGAATGGCACCTTGCTACTTATAATAGTGGGATGTGATCGCTAGGGTTGCCAATGATTAGCTCTTGGAGATGGCGACGGCCTGGGGATTGATCAATCCAGGCCGTTCGTTTCTGATTGTGACAAATTAGAACCATTAAGGGTAGATTACACCAAATCCCCATTAGCAATTAATGCTGATTGGTATAAATCTTCTTATAATGATTCTCTCATATCTGCGAATAAATCAAATTTATTCTCCTGCCACGTGCCCCAGATCATTGGGATTCGACCCGATCTTGGATTGCCATAAATCTGGGAGATTGATCGGCTGAGGACACGTGTCCTGAGAGCCAATAGTGAGACTGGAACCGCATGCAGATTGGGCCGCATGAGATTTGGGCCGCATGAATTTTGGGCCGCATAAGACTTGGGACACGTGTCAGGACTGTCTGGGCAGTGGCCCCCTCCTTCAGACTTCTGAACCATATGATGAGCCGCATGAACCGCATAATAGTGTGTCTGCTTGAGCCGTATGGGCATGATCTTCTTGAGCCGCATAGGGATGATTCCACTCGAGCCGCATAGGACAGCTTTCACTCTGAACCGCATGGGAAGTCTTCACTTCGAGCCGCATAAGCACACCCACGTGGCAGGGCCACGTGGCATTTTGTTGTTCTCGGGGGATCATGTCAGAGATTTCTTTCTCTTCCCTAGAGATTCATCATCATGACAGAGTCATAATTACCTGCTTTGGTGTCAGGTCTGTCAACTTTTCAGAGGGGTCAGCCGTCAAAGCAATTAATGTAGCATGGATCGGAGGGGAGCACTGTCACGCCACGTGTCTTCTGAGCCGCATGCGATGCCTCCGGCCGCATAGCTCCTTATGCTGCATGACTCCCTGAGCCGCATGCGTTTTCTGAGCCGCATGGGTCTTTCTTGGCCGCATGAGTCAATTTCTTTAGTATTTTCCATGCTTCTACAGGACCCCCTTCAAAGTTTTCAATTTGTAAAATTGAAATACTTTGAATTAAGAAGCATGGCCGTGCTCTTCTAACCGCATATGAAACCCTGACCGTATAGAGATCTTGGCCGCATAGATTGTTCAGCCGCGTAGCTGCTCGCCACGCCATTATGTCATGTATGCAAACCTTTTCGGGGCAGGATCCTAGGAGTTTCTGACCTCTAATTAACTAGTCAGTATCGATAGCCGAAGAGTCGACTACTTTGTACGAAGCGTTGGTCTTGGTCCTCCTTTCTCTATAAATGGAAGGGTATTTAGAAGGATTTCTCTCTTAGACTCTTTCTGATTAAGATTTCTGTCTTGCTTCCTTCTTCCAACTGACAAACCATGATGGCACCTAGGGCTTCCAAGGCAGTGAAGAAGGTTGTGGCTAGGAGCAGGAAGTCGGCTTCGTCTTCAATTGTCGTACCTCCCGTTCGTCTTGATGTTCATGTTGTCGTCGAAGGTAAGGACTGTGCGGAAGATTGGGTGCTCTGAAACCCTAAAAGATGCTGCTCTGCTGCATTGCTTCGTGCATAATCATTTTGATGTGAGCTTTTTAGATTACGTGGTCCGCATACACATCCTATGAGCCGCATGGAATATATTCCATGCCCAAGCCGCATAAGAGTTGTCTTTAAACGAGCCGCATGAACACTTCTGAATATCTTCTGACTGTTTTCATCATTTCTCATCACTTTTTTCCGTCTTTTGGTTCTTATAGTGTCTCCACCGAGTGCTGATATTGCAGTGGTAGAGGATCCGTCACTCCCTGGCGTCAATCAGGGGCCTTCCTCTGTTAAGAAGGAGACAATGAAAGAAGAATCGGAGCCTGAGAGGGACGACGTCCTCCCCACTGTCGAGACTGCTGAGGGTGACACCACTGGGAATCCTGATTCTCCCATTCTGGACGAGGATCTTCCTCAGTTGCACCCTTCATACGTAATGTGGTTGAAGGAGTTGTATACGTATTTTTGTAACTAGGGGTTTGAGGTGTCTTGTCTGTAATGAAGAACTTTCCTGTAACCGTGTGGATGTAACTGATTTCTGACTGAATGGAATATATATTTGCTTCACTCTTTTGCTTTGTAATAATCTTTTTATCGGGTCATTTTGTGTGGACCCATTGTCCCTAACATACCCTAGTTTTGGATACGAACAATAAGTTTAAAAGAAAGGAACCAATCATACTGACTCAGAGGTGCTGAGGACATGGTGAGCATGAGGGTCTCTTTGACAGGGGGGTACATAGAACAACTCAGAGGTAATAAGGACATGGAAGTTCTATGTAGGGATGATTTGTTTTTGGCGGAAGTGGAACGACTCAGAGGTAATGAGGACATGGCCGTTTTGGAAATTTGTGGATCGGTTACCCTTTTTGTGCACTGGGAGTGTGGGTATTAGATCATGAGGGGGGATCTCCTTCGGAAAAGAAGTTCAGAGGTATGATCATACATAACTTCCTACCTGAAAGAGTGACCGGGATGTGAGTTTAGAGGCACCATCGGGTATATGACTCGAGAATCTGGATAATGGTGAGTGTGAGTTCAGCGGTACCAGCGGGTACATGACTCAAAAATCTGAAAAAAACTATGAGGGTGAGTTCAGTGGTATCAGCGGATACATGACTCGAAGATCTGGAAAATGTTGGAATTAAAGTGTAAGTTCAGAGGTACCAGCAGGTACATGACTTAGGAATTTGGGATATGTTTATGGAAGAAGGGCATGAGTTCAGCGGTACACGCGGGTACATGACTCAAAAATCCATGAATGTTGGAATCAAAGTGTAAGTTCAGAGGTACCAGCAGGTACATGACTTGGGAATTTGGGATATGAGTTCAGCGGTACAAGAGGGTACGTGACTCAATAAGTTGGAAAATTAGGGGATTGAGTTCAGAGGTACCAGTGGGCACATAACTCGAAAATCTAGAAAATGTTGTTTAAACATAGTATTTCTTCAGGAACTTGCCGTTGACGGGCAACATGAGCAAGTCTCCGTTCTGCTTGGCGAGGCGGTAAGCACCATTGGAGAACACGGCCTCGATGATAAATGGGCCTTCCCATTTTGGCTGGAACTTGCCGGTGGTCTTGTGAGTCATGACCATTGGCCTCCTGACTGCCAAAACAAGATCGCCTACTTGGAATGTTCTGACTTTGACCTTTTTGTTGAAGGCTTCTGAGATGCCTGCTTGGTATAATTTGATCCTTTGCTGAGCTAGGAGGCATTTTTCATCTAAGGCCTCTAACTCTTGTAGTCGACGTCGGTAGTTATCATCCGTTGTCAATTGATAAGTGAGGGCGACTCGGAGTGAGGGAATCTGAGTCTCTAATGGGAGAACTGCCTCACTCCCGTACACCAGAGAGAATGGTGTATTCCCGGTGGCTGTTTGAACCGTGGTGCGATAAGCCCATAAGCACTCGCCGAGCTTGTCGTTCCAGTCGCGTTTGTTGGAGGAGACAAATTTCTTGAGGAGTTTGATGATTGTTTTATTGAATGCCTCTGCTAACCCGTTTGCTGCCGGGTTGTATGGTGTCGAAGCTACATTCTGAATGCGGTGTTTGTCACAGAATCGGTAGAATGCGTGGCTTATAAACTGCGGACCATTATCATGGATGATCCTTCGGGGCAGTCCAAACGGTAAATGACGTGGTGCTTCAGGAAGCTGATCACGTTCGCAGTCTTAACTTCGGCGAGTGGGACAGCTTCTGCCCACTTTGAGAAGTAATCAGTAATCGTCAGTATGAAGCGATGTCCTCGGGAGGAAGATGGGGTGATTGGACTAATGATATCCATTCCCCATGCTTCGAATGGCCAGGATGCCACTGTCGGATGTAGAAATTCGGATGGTTGGTGAATGAAGTCTGCGTGGACTTGGCAGGCCTTGCATTTTCGGGCATAATCTATTGCATCAGCCACCATCGTGGGCCAGTAGTAGCCCATCCGGCGAAGGCGATCTTGCAGCTTAGGGCCAGGCTGATGGGCCCCGCAGACACCGTCATGAGCCTCTCGTACGGCTTCTTTAGCTTCTGCGTTCGACAAGCACCGAAGTAGTAATCCGTCGTAGGAGCGGCGATACATCATTTTCGTCTCTGTATCGTAGAAGAATCTGAGAGAACGCCGTCTGATAGAAGTAGCCTCCTTCGGGTTCTCGGGCAGGATGTCGTAGACCATAAAGTCTATGAATGGTTGTCTCCAGTCTGGCGTTTCGTCGATCATCTGAGCAGAATAACTCGCCATGGCTTGAACGTTGTTCTTGGGACAGACCAGCTCACGGCCGATTACATCGACCGAATGATGAGAGTGGTTTGGCACTGCTAGGGAAGCAGCCAGGCCTGCTAGGGCATCAGCTTCGATATTTTGGAGTCTGGGGACGTGTTCGATGAAGAATCCCTCGAATGATGAGATAATGTTGATCGCTATTTGGTGGTAGAGGATCATGTCTTCATGGCGGACTTCGTACGTCCCCCGGATCTGGTTGACGATTAATTGCGAATCGCCGTATGCTTTAAGGTATTCTACCCCCAGTTCTCTTGCGAGTTGGAGGCCAATGACCAAAGCGTTGTACTCGGCCACATTGTTAGAGCAGGGTTCCGTGAGAGAGTAGCACGATTGATCACTAGCCCGGTAGGAGAGACCAATACTACTCCGACTCCGACGATGATGTTTCCCTTGGGTCCGGTTCTTGAAGCGCCATCGAAGAACATCTGCCATATGTTATCGTGGGTGGTTGTATTTGAATCGGCGACCTCATCTGGGATTTCTTCGTATATTCTGGATGATTCCGATCCTGGATGGGCCGCCAAAAAGTCTGCCAGGGCTTGACCTTGACAGCCTTCTGCGGGACGAAGATCATATGATAGGAGGACAGCAATATCGCCCATGTAGCGAGGCGGGAGCTGAGTGCCCCTGGTTTGGTCATGAGGACCCTGAGAGGGTTGATTCGTGAGATCACATGTATGGTTTGTCCCGTGACATAGTGCCGCATCTTTTGAATGGCGAATACCAGGGTGAGGCATTCTTTCTCCACAGCGGTGTATCGGTGTTCGGGCCCGACCATCAATCGGCTGAGATAGTAAATGGCCTGCTCGTGGCCTGCATCGTTGTTTTGTGCCAGCAGGGCACCGAGGGAGTGTTCCATTGCTCGTACATAGAGCAGGAATGGTTTTCCAGGGACCGGGGCCACCAGGACTGGAGGATTTGATAAATATTCTTTGATGTCATCGAAAGCGCGCTGGCATTCCTCGTCCCATACGAATGAGACTCCCTTCTTCATGAGGTGGGTGAACGGTCGGCATCGCCCGGAGAGGTTGGAAATGAACCTCCTGATATAAGCTAGCCTCCTTTGGAGGCCTCTAAGTTCACGGAGATTTCTCGGGGGACCCATCTCCATGATTGCCCTCGTTTTCTCGGGGTCTACATGGATACCCCGTGCAGTGATGATGAAGCCCAAGAACTTCCCGCTGGATACGCCCAAGAACGATTTTGTAGGGTTCATCTTCAGATTGTGGGCTCGCATTAAGTTGAACACCGTTCTCAGGTCTTGCAGATGATCCTCCTTACGGCGACTCTTGACGGCGATGTCATCGACATAGCATTCCACTGTCTTGCACAAATGTTCTCTGAAAATGATACTCATGGCTCGCTGATATGTAGCGCCAGCATTCTTTAGATCGAATGGCATGACTGTGTAGCAGTATGTGCCAATCGGGGTTCGGAATGAAGTGTGCTTTTCGTCGTCGGAAGACATCTTGATTTGATTGTACCCCGAGAATCCATCCATGAATGACATACGTTCAAAGCCGCATGTATTGTCGATCATGATGTCTGTGATAGGAAGGGGAAATTCATCTTTGGGGCATGCCTCGTTCAGGTTGCGGAAGTCGATGCAGATTCGAATCTTCCCATTCTTCTTGAGGACGGGTACTATATTGGCGACCCAATCAGGATGTTGCTCTTCACAAATGAAGCCGCTGGCTATTAGCTTGTTGACTTCGGCTTCGATCGCGTCCATGACGCCAGGGCGGAAGCGTCGTTGTTGCTGCTTGACTGGCTTTGCATCTGGCCGTATATTGAGTTTGTGGAGAGCGATGTCAGGATTTAACCCTGGCATGTCTTCATAGCTCCAGGCGAACACATCAATGTATTCTCTGACAAGTTCTAACAGCGACTCTCGTTCTTTGTCAGTTAGGCTTTTACTGATAAAGATCGGTTTTGGAGAAGATTCGCTGTCGAGATCCACTTGTATGACTTCATCTTCAGTAGGAGGTTCTCTCAGTTCGAACCGCTTTTCCCATTGTGCGTCTAATTGCTGGGCCCATGGCTCTAGCTCAAGGATTTCGGGGATGTCTTCGTCTTCCTCGTAAGCGTCGGTGAATGCCATGTTGACTGACATGACTTGTCTGAACACATCTCCGATGCTGGTATCTGAGTCGGAAGTCAGTGATCCGGTTGAATGTGACTGCCAGTCGCATTCTTCATCTGAGCTTTTAGGGGTCGTAGTAGGCGTTACATACCCTAAACCGCAACGGGTTTTGTTATAGTAGTTCCGTGGTTTGCCCGCCGGGGCTGGCGTCTTCAAAGGTAATCGTCGTCCAGTACCGTAGTTCAGTCCTGGCATTGTCTCTAGATCATACCCCTGTTTTTGCATGAGATATTTGGATTGAGGGCTATAGAGATATAGAGGCAGTCTTTCAGCATCTGACCCGAAGTCGACTTCTTCCATGGCGAGGAGATGCGGGTTTTTCGTCCGGCCGAAGATGATTGGGTGGTCCCCTACCTCGATTATTCAGTAAACGTCTTCTACTGGAGTAAGTTGGATAGCGGTGTACACATTTGTCACCTGTGTATGTAGGTGAGTGCCTATACCGTGTTCCATAGCATATATTGTACATAGCTTATTGAGCTCGGTGTAGTTCAAAGATAACCCTTTATTGATGAAGTAAGGTATCTTTTCTAGAGGGATTACATTATCTGCGGAGGGGGCGTCAGTGTAGGCAGCCACATACTTGGCTAGCTCTGGTTCCTCTTCGGTTACCTCCTGTGTGAATAAAGATTGAGAGGGCGTCCTAGTCAGCTTGATCTTCAGAGGTTCAACTGACGGAGCGGAGCGTGGGGTTGTTGGTAGACTAGCAACCCCCAGTCCGGCACTTGATGTGGAGCGAGGGGTGGCTGGTTCGCTTGAAGTGTCAGACCTCGCATCGGGGTGACGACCTTTCTTAGGCAGCGTATCGTCAGAGGTCCATCGGAGGGATTGAGCTTCTCTGTTTGGGATTGACCGACTCTCGGCAATCTGATGGTAAGTGGCCCTGTCGTGGGTCTCGGTACCTGGTCGGACCTTGGCAGCCGGATTCTCAACTGCTCTTCCTGTGCCGAGAGGCTGATCGCGTCCTTACGCAGCGTGGCCGTAAGGGGTACGGAATTGCCTGGTTTGCGAGCCTGGAGGTGGATTGTCAGAGGTTCTTCTGATCCCGTGGTTGCTTCAACATCAGTTTGTTTATTTCCTCCTTCAAGGTGCCTCTTCGACTTTTCGTATAGACAGGAGTCCGAGTAATAAGATTCGACCCCTTTGAAGGGATTGATGTCAGTAAATTCTGTCCTCACGAAGTCGTGCTTGTCGACATATTTGAAACATTGGTGTAGCGTGGAAGGCACGATCATGTAATCGTGTATCCAAGGGCACCCCAAAAGGATGTTGTATGAAGTGTCGGCATCTATGACGTAGCAAGTGACTTCTGATTGGAGATCGCCAATCTGACATTTCAGACGGATCTTCCCGATTGGGTAGCTCCTGCCCGAATTGAACCCGCTGATGGCGGTATTTGTAGGGGTCAGGCGATGCATCGAGATACAAAGATGATGCAGTAATCCTTTTGGAATGATGCTTATGGAAGACCCAGGGTCAATGTGCATCCTGTCCACCTTTATGTCACCGATGTAGCCTGTGTAGTATAATGGGCGATCGTGTAGATTAGTCTTGATGAGAATGTCTTGTGAAGTGAAGACGATGTTGGGCATTGCTCCCGTACAGGCGCTGTCTTGGAGGTCTGCGGGCTGATTTTCTCCCGTGAGGTTGACCTGAGCCAGGTACGCGTCGACATTTTGAAGTGCATCGCTCAAAGCTGTACGGACATCCTTCGAGAGCCTCAGGAGTTCATATAAGGATAATTTGGCCGGTGTATTGGCCAATTGCGCCAAGATGTCGAAGTTGTAGGGCCTCTCCAGCCCCTGAGATATTTCCTTTTGGAGGGATTTGTCGAAGCGAGTCTCCTTCGGCCTAGGCTTGTCGGTCGTCGAAGGCTAAGCCGGTCCCGGAGCATCCGTGGTAATGGGCGGATGATCATCAGTCGAGTTTTCAGCCACAGGTTGAGATTGTGCTCCGGATCGAGTAACAACGACCGTGACTTCCTCTTCATCTGCTGAGGTGGTACGGCAGGATCTGACTTTTCCACTTTTCTTTTTAGAAGATGGAGTGGACTGAGTTACCTCATGGACTAGGTCTGGATGGACCCACATGATTTCCCCTCGTGATGTGGTGAGGGGTACTAGACCAGCAGCTTGAGCAGGCGGGAGATTAGCAATCTCCATCGTTGCCAGAGGGATGGGTATAACCCCGTCCTGGGTCTCTGTTGGAGGGAAGCTGC